>JAWNNJ010001520.1:0-66407 GCA_035045125.1 Hypselothyrea guttata
GTGCATTGGACAACATGATACACTCCAGTATTACCTAGCCTATATTTGTAACAGGCAGAAGAAGGTGTGGCAGACCCTGTCCGTCTGTCCGTCTGTCCGTCCGTTCGTCTGTCTGTTTGAACGCCCCGATCTCCTTGGAAGCTAGAGCAGTTGTTTTGGTCATATTTGATTAATTTTAGATCAAATGCTGAATGCTACGCCCCTGCCGCCCACAAAAAACATAAATAGAATACAAGAAACAATTAAAGACATACAAATCTATCTATGTAAAAGTTTATTTTAAATTTTCGATATAACCGAATATCAAGCGTAATATTGAACGCAAAAAGTTGTTAATTGGAATATAAACTCTCTTTTTCTGTCCTGAAAAGAGCATTGAAATAGGTCAATAAACCACAGGAGATATGAAATATTGAATACTGATACTGATAATGCTCTATTATCAGATCTAGTATGCCTCTTTTAAAAAACTTGGTATGCCCCTTCCTAATCGTAATAGCTGCAGGGTGTAATAAAAGCCGAAAAATGAAATTGGAAAATAAAACTGAAACTGAAACCGAAACGAAAAACGCAACAATTAAAATGCAATTAAAAAATTATGACTTATATTATTTGGTTGCTGTTGTAAACAAAATGTTTAAAAAGTGAGAGCCACGGCAAAGAGTACAACCAAAATAATTTATGCAACTCTGAAACATCCGACTAAAGTAACAATAATAATAACAGTAACCAAAATGAGTGCAAAGCGAAATAACTTTTGTAGGCGTTTGTAAAGTAAAGCAGCAACAAAATATTAAAAGCAATAACAATTACAATCCATTGTCTCTGTGTGAGTGTGTGTGGGTTGGCTGTGAGGCAACCAATAGCAAAACAATTGAAGTATGACCAAAAAACAAAACACCGAGCTCAGCTTTGGCAAGTTTTCTCTGTTGTGGCCAGTTAAGAGGCAAAGGGCGGGTGGTTGGTGGTTGCCCGTTGCCCGTTGCCCAGGCAATTGGTGGATGCAACAGCCACAACAACAACAAGAAGCTAACGCGGCTTAGAAAGTTGGGAGAGCGAAGAGCAGGCAAACTGAATACAAGTCAGAGAAAAAATCGCAGCAAAAACGCGTCAAACATGCATTGTATCTGTGTGTATATATGTAGTATACATATATGCATGCATGTATGTGTGTTTTGTTTATTTTATCTTTTTGTGGTGTGTTGATTAGCCGTACTACAAAATGCAAACGCAAAGCCCCCAAAGCTGAGCTAATTTGCATGCACTTCTTGCATACTTATGCAGATTTTTTAAGCACACATGCAACACTGTGAGTGCGCCCCTCTCCCTCTCTGCCACGCTGGGCATTGCAAGTATGTCGAGTAAGTAGGTCTTGCCCCATCATATATAAGTGGGCGTGTCGGGAACAATTATATTGTCCATGTGGTTGTAGCCAGTGCTGGCCTCTCCAGCACTTAGGGGCCCCAAACATTTTGTTTGAGAGTCTTTTTTGTTGAAGAATCCTACCACTAGGACGTAAATTATGGAGACGTCTACGTCTCTTGAACTGCCCAGCAGCATCAGTTGTAGGGTCACTAGATATTATAATACAAAGTTTCTTACGCCCGAATTATCAGAATATTTCAAGTCATTTATCCAATTTCATAAGATCGACATAAAAGCGGAAAAATCTGGAAATTGTGTCTTTATTTTAATTGCTTGAAACAATCAATTAATGTTTAATTTAAAAAAACACAAATAATAAAAATAATAATACTAGTATTTATGAGTACATTTGTGGGTACATTTCATCTTCATATGAGAAAGGATTGACCAGCCTATCGCTCATGGGAGGAGATCACTTCAAGGATATTGTGAAAGATTAGCATTATATTCCCTCACATAGAAAAGTGGCCATGGCCACAAGATATTAAAGACGGCTCTGGTTGCACGTTAAGCAAACCGAAACATATAGGAAAAGAGGCAGACAAACAGACAACATGGCATGTATTTCCCACAGCTTTCGACATTGCATTTGCATTAATCATTTTTTCGGTTGCTTAAAAATAATGTGCAAAAAATGCATGTGGAAAATAAATGAATGAATAGACGGAGTGGCTGCTGTCGGGCGTAACTGACAATGCGAGAGATGTCTGTTAAATTTTGGGGTTATAATTAATCTTTAGCTCTTTTCCAAATCTACAAAACATATATATTTTTACAAGAATTGCAATATTAGAACTACAAAATAACAAACTAATGAATTTGATTGACGAACAGACAGATGCACAAGGCAAGATTGGCTCAGTTCGTCAAGAATAAAAGTACTTTATGGATTCTGCCACGCCTCCTTCCGCCTGTTACATACATTCGCACGAAGTTGAAAGCCCTTAAACCATATTTAAGTTCTTCTTCTTAATTGAAACTTGCTTGGAAAGGGGAGGTTTCTCTGTGTGGCGTGGCACCTATTGTGTATTAGTGTTATTCTAAAACCATTTTAATTAAATTTTAATATATACAACAGAAGATTCAAAAAATAACAGCAAAGTATAAAAAACAAAAATATATATATATATAGACAAGCTAAAAGAAAGTCTCTTCTAGAGTCTATTAAAACTGTTTTATAAATTCAACAGGTTCTTGATATTCTGATTTAATAAATTCGCATAGATAAGCATACATATATTCTCATTATGTTTAATGAGGCATAGCTGGCAATTGTTGCTAAAATTATGTATATTTATGTTTCTTTCTTTAAACCTTCGTTCACTCTGTGTCATTAAAGTCATTTGAAGTCGTGGCAATCATTTGACACGCCCAAAACCCAGAAGATCATTAAATCTACAGCTTTTCAAAAGAGTCAAGCCAGCTATGTGATCCCAGAACTCTATTAACAACTGTTTCTTTTATGGCACCGCTTAAAAGTAAAAATAGAAAAATATTAAGAAACTAAACAATTCGCTTGCGCTCAAGAGGAAGGTCTTGTTCCAAGTCTGATTCATTCAGCAAACCCGAAAGAAGACACACAAAGAGAATAATACAATAATTCTCTAAGCTATTTCATGTTTTTGATTACGAAATTTCTGTTCCGTTGGGCTTAGTTCCGTTCGTTTACGGCTAAATACAAAAGGCCAATGCTGTTATACTACAGAAGCTCATGTCCACAACGGACTTCTACCTTACAGACATACATATATTTTACGTACATTATAGTACATCGTAATCGCATAGTGAAGTCTACAATATGTCATGCTTCTGCAGAAGCGTTCATGTTCGAATACCCTTTAAACTGGAAGATTTTATCAGATTTATATGTATGGAGCAGCTTTATTCTATATGACGGATCATTTTGTCTATTTCGACTAAACTACTCTTAACCTAATGCTTTATAAATGTTAGGCCAAGTAAATTCACCCTCCATTTTTTGAGAATTAGTTTCTTTGCATTACTTTTAAATCAAACATAAGTCAATTATGTAAGGACTGTTTTGCAAACCTACATATAAAATTGAGAAGTAGCCAAATTCCATATCGTCAACCTCAACCCTAAAAGCTATATGTTAAAGCCACACCAATATGATAGTATGTTTAATATGTATGTATATATTTAGTGGACTATATTTGACTAATGCAGGTAATAATACAACTAACAGATTTTGAATACTAGTTCCTTGAATGTTTTGCAGTTTTATAAATTCCGACTCGTAATATAGGGTATTTGAATTATTGTGCAATCTTGTTGATTGCAGCATACCCAACAGCTTTTTCTCTTATTTTGTTGTTTTGGTAAAAGGTATATATGTTCGTATACTCTCGGTGTTTTTCTGCACAGTTTCGTACGTGAGTATAATATAATTATGAGCTACTTTAACTGCGGCTTACCTTACAGTCTCATTTACTTACCTGACCGACGAGTGCGCACGAAGCTCCCAAAGCGCTGACACAAATCAAGTATAGAAAGAAAAATTCAAATGACAAAACGTTTGCTGAAATATACTTTACTCTTTCTCCCATGCTAGTTTGTCTCTTTCTCATGGCAAGGCAAGCTAAATCGCCTTTAAATTCAAAATAAAATGTTTAAAAGCGGCCCAACAAAATCGATGGCCTCATAATGAATTCCACAATGCGAGGGAAAAGTGTGTGTGGCTGAGTGTGCGAGAGTGTGTATGGGTGTGAAAAAAGGGGCGAAGGGCGGGAGGTAGTTCGAGGTCTGGTCAGCACTTTGCATGCATTTTTTCTAAGCAGTTTCTAAGCTAGTTGCCCGGTCAGTTAGGGCCAGGGTAGGCCAAAGCTTTGGCCCCAAAGGGCAGTAACAACAAAAAGTCGAGAGAATTCAGAGTCATCCAGAAATTTTAAAATAAGTATTTGCTTAAATTGTTAAAAATTATATATATTCTCTATTGTTTTTTGTTGTTTACACATGCCAATTTTAAATTTATGACAAAACCCGTCAATACCACTTAACACCAATTCTGAGCCACAAAAAATATTGTTATTGTGGTTGCTGTTGCTACCGACACCAATGCCATTGAAACCAGCTCCATGAGACATACATACATTTTACTTTTATGTACATACATATATGATCTTATTTGCTATTAAGCATGCTTTGCTTAAAAACTTTCTACAGTTTCAGTTTTACCTTGCACTCAGAGTGTAATACTTTATATTGATGCAATTTTATGTTTTCAATATTAAATTAAGCAGAAAAGGTGAATACGTCATACATTTAAACTTTATCTCTATATCTCTCACTCTACGCTCCACACTCGACTGTAGCATATGTTTTTCAAGAGAGAAAATATTTGTAAAAGATAAGCAAAAATTTGTTGACAATCCAAACAAATTAGAAGTAATAGTGTTTGACTAAACACACAGATAAAACGTTGAGAAGTTTATCATGTAAATAAAGCAAAGGTTTTTATGAACGTTGTATAATAAAAAGTCCATTTGAAGAATTTTAAGAGTAAATAATTGTTTAGAAATTGAATGAATTGTAAGAGTAGCAATATCTATACAGAAACCCATTGATTAATAATACCCCTGACTTGTAGAAATTTGAGTAAATTTTGGGACAATCATCACGTTTTAACCGATGTAACACAACTTTGAAAATATAGGAAACAACGATTTTTTCCTTTTATCAACATCGGGATTTTTTATTTTTTTTATTTCTTAAGTGGTATGATTCAATGGAATTAGTCAGTTTATTCATTAGTTGACTATTGGTTTTATTTACTATTGTAATACAACTTTTTTTCATGCAATCTTGTATGTTGCTTTCGCTTAAAGAAGTAAAAATTATTAATTGCTTGAGTTTCGATTCATTTTACGGGCAGTGCACTTCAAACACCGTGTTGTTGCCGTTTTTAAAAAGCAAAAACTTGAGGAAAACACTTGAAGTGAGTGAAGCGTGTGTGGTAGCTGCTGTTGGTTCCCAACAAGCACGCACATGGTATTAATGTGAGCAGGGGTTAGGGGGAGGACTAGTAAATAATTTCCACTGATTCTGTGCCGCCAGCGCAAATGAAAGTTTCTGTTGGCCAAAGAGACTTTATGTGTCGAGTAGCTCATTTCTGATCATTCATTTCGTGTTTCGCACTGTCAAAAATGGCCGGCAATATTAGAAAAAATATGGATAATACCATATGGTACTAAAACTTTACCCAAAATTAACTCTCTGGCCTTGCTGCAATTTTACACACTACAGTGCACTGTAGGCATTTTCTAATGTTTGCGTCAAATAAACCGACAACCACGGTATACACTGACCAAATAATAACATCTAATTTTATTTAGTGTGTATGAGGTTATTCTTTTGAGTAATTTTAAAAATTCCTTTAGCAGATAATGATTGAATAGGAAGATGATATCGTGCCTTCTTAATGTGTCAACCAATTCTTGTATTTTAAAATTTAAACTCTAACCAAGTTGAGTAGATAATATCAAGTCGGAATAAAGTAAACTGTAAAGGCAAAACCTAAAAAATAACGAATCTAAGTGAAATAAGTTTATGTTTACTAGTTGGTGGAGACTTATCTCTTGCAATTCCAAAAGTAACATTGAAATCTATAGTTTGCAACTGCATCAGCTATGAGCTTGCAAATGCCACAGTTCCGGGAGGCAATTACCATGTTGCCTTGTTGCTCTGGCCTTGTCTATTAATTCGCTATTTGCAGCGCAATTTGAATAATTTTAACTCGTTTACGTTTCGTGTTTCTTGCAGATGTTGCATCGGTGGAAGTGCACACGAGGGAGGCATATTTCAATGGATCCGCTTACCTGCGCTTGCTGACACCTATGCCCACCTGGGATCATTCAGCAATCAGTTTCCGCTCGTGCCGAGGCGGCGAAATTTTAGCTCAGCAATATAACAAAAACTCAATTGTAATCTCAGTGCTCAATGATGCCTTGCAAGTTTCTCTAGCTGGACCAGCTGTCATCGGTATTAAGAATCGTTTGGATGTTAGATTACCCTATCAACTCTTAGATAATCGCTGGCATACCCTGCAGTTCAAATACGAGTATGGCAATCTCTTCTTGCACGTGGACCGTGAGGCAATTATATTTGGTAAGTTGCAAAATAAAATGCTGGATCGGTCGTGAGTTTGTGGTTAAGTGAAAAGAGATGTTTAAAGAAACACAATATAGAGAAGTTAAATAGGGTATGGCTACCTTAGACTATATTAAATCTCAAGAAGAAAATAGCTCGGTGGAAGATTTGCCACCATTGAAGAAAGGTTAGCTCTTCCATTAATCATTAGCTTGCCAAATTCTTCTGGAAAATGAACTATAGCTACTAGAATGTACATGCAGGTGCTCGAGCTGAAAGCAACCTACATATGTATGTGCTATATTGAAAAATACATATTTAAAATTTTCTGTAAATTTCTTTATAGAATACCACTTGAACATGCTGCCGGTAGTATGTCAACGCCCAGAATAAAAAAAATATTTTCGAATATTATCTTAGTTTCTATGTAACGAAATGGTAATATACATTGATTGCAATATACGGGACTTAAACTTATTGTTGCGTTAGATGCTTTTAGTTATATAGAATCATTACATTTTTGATTGCGAAATTACTTTAGGTTTCTATTATTATTACCCTTTAAACCTGTTGCGGGATGCTGACAATGGAAAACTCCCCTTCTTTTTTCTTTCTATTTAAGCTTTCTAACTAAAGGAAGATCTAAAGTCATTGCTATTAGTTCAAATATTCTAGGTTTAGCTATATAAAAACTGTAATAGTTTTATGGGTTAGAATAGTTTTATGGACTCTATCAAGCTGTTCGCGTATTGACGAAATAGCGAACGTGTTGAAATATTTATTGGGAGTACGTGACTTGAGGTATGCACATTCTTTAGTTCCCATTCCTACATGATTTAGCGTGCAATTTTAATTACGTTTTACTTAAACTCTTTTGATTAATGCATATTTTCCCTTTCAGCGAATTCAACGTATAATAGTCAATTCCTGACCAATCAGGACATTGGCAGCGAGGCGGCTATACTTATATTGGGCAACTCCTTTGCGGGATGTCTGCTAGATGGCCCTGGACTGCAGTTTGTGGTTGGCAATATGACGGTGCAGAACGCTGTGTTTGGTGAATGTCCACTGCCTTCTGGTCCATGCAGTGAGCAGGAATCGTTTGGCCGTCCGCAAGACAACTATTGTTTAAATGATCCTTGCATGGGACATGGCACGTGTACGTCGAATGCGGAGGGTTACGAGTGCCGCTGTACTCCACGCTACTCAGGGAAAAATTGCCAAAAGGATAATGGTTCGCCGTGCACCAAGGATCTCTGCAAAAACGGCGGCTCGTGTGTGGAGATTGCCCGTGGCGACTATCAATGCTTGTGCGATGCGATCCACAGTGGCGACCATTGCGAAACGGAGGTGAACGTACATCCGCTGTGCCAAACGAATCCCTGTTTGAATAAAGGAGCTTGCGTCGTGCTCGCTGGCAGCAACACCCCCATTTGTGAGTGCAAGAAGGGTTTCACAGGAGCCCGCTGCGAGATCGATATGGACGAATGCGCCTCGCACCCTTGCCTCAACAACGGCAGATGCGTTGATCGCAGTAATGGCTACGCTTGCGAGTGCAACGGCACTGGATACACGGGTGCCAACTGCCAGATAAACATCGATGAGTGCGCAGAGAGTCCCAGGGACAGTCCCGCCTGCTTGAATGGGGGGCACTGCTTTGATACCTATGGCTCGTACACCTGTAAATGCCTGGATGGCTGGCATGGCGATGTTTGCGATAAGCCCATAAGCTGCCAGACCCAGCAGTGTCTGAATGGCGGCACCTGCGTCGACAAGGCCATCGGATTCCAATGCATATGTGGCCCAGAGCACAGTGGCGAGCTGTGTCAATTGGGGCCCAGCTGTGCCCAGCAGTGTCCCATTGATTCGGAGTGCATTGGCGGCGTCTGTGTGTGTAAGCCCGGCACCTCGGGTAAGTTTGATTTTAGAATATTTTCCTTATTATGGTTCCTGGCTCTGGTGTGTGGCGCATGTCTTTTGCATAAGTTATATCTACCATCTCTGTACATGCATTCAATTCTAACGAAAAGCTACCACCATGGAGCTGCCAACTCTGCTTGAACTCGAAGGGGAGCCCGGCTCAAGCACACAGTGCAGTGGTGGCAAAAAGAAGCGCTATATATCGCCCGAGTGGCTCAAACGCAAGCGTTGTGAATTGAAATTAAGTAGGTGGAAAAGTTCCAAGATACTTAGTAGATAATTATTTGTCAGCATCAGCTTGTAGAATACTATCTCAGACTGACTAGTTATATGTACATATATGCTGTTCAACCAAATTTTAATCGATCCCAAAATTGTTTACAACACTCGACAATCATTTATTATTGGGAACATTATTTTATTCACGCTCAATTGTTTCACTTTCGTCATATTTATACCCTGTGCCCATTTTAAAAATTAGAAAAACAGGGTTTTTTATTTTCATATCTGACAAGAAAAGTAGTCATTGGTTTTAGTACCTCCAAAGTCAAAATGGCAAAAAATCGTGAAAAAATTGAAAGCGATTCCCAAAACAAAAACAACAAAATAAACAATATTTATTTTAAAAATAATTTAAAATTGGATCTGCAATTTTTTTTGAGTCTAACTACTTAAAAAATTTTTTTAACGCCGCGTTGAAACTTTATAACTCAGTTCAATCAGAATACTGAAGAATATAATACAAAAATATAAATTGTTCACGAAATTTTGAAATGTATATAAACTTATATAACGAATAGCGGCGTATGTATCTTTTAATACTTTACAAACAGAAGAATAATAAAAATTTGGACGGGGCAGATCAGTCTTGATCAGAAGAACACCCTGTACCTTGTATTTTAAATATAATTTTATAAAACAATCATACAAAGACTAGCAGCAATGCTTCTTCTTCTTACTTTTTTGTGTGCGCCTTAATGCGACAGGGGCGTGATATATAACAATTGAAATAAAATTGATCTGTTTACGTTATTTATCTACCTACATGCTGAAAATAGAATCTCTAGCTTTTGTAGTTTCCGAAATCGCGTTCATACAAACGGACAGACAGACAGACACACAGACAGACTCTGCTCGTCACCTTGATCAAGAGTATATATACTTTGTGAGGTCTGCCACGCCTCCTTCTGCCTGTTACATGCTTTATCCCAAAATCAATGGGTACAGGGTATAACAATAAAACATTAGTATACAAAGTTATTAACATTGATTGGTGTTTGTGCTTTTTAACTTTTAGAGCTGCAAAATATAGAAATTATGTATAGGTCATAATACAAATTAAATCCAAATAACTCAGTTTTTTCATGTGGGACAAAACCAATTGTGGTAGTTGTTAAAATTAGGAGCAAGAATTTTAACATTTATTCATACATGAAACCTAATCAGTGGCATTTTCCGTAATTCTGCATTTGAATACTTATGCTTTTCACACTAATACTTACCTTCTGTATATATTCTATGCTTTCTATTAAAACGCTACGCTATTGTCCACATGGCTCTTTGAATTATATAAATGTATATAGGCCCAATTGGTCATTGCCTGCCAACAACAACCACACCGACACCAGAACTATCAAACCCAACAACAACAACAACATTGCTAAACTCAAGCCCAGCTATGCCAACAATAATTTCTACAACTACTACAAGCACTACCAACATAAACCCTTCTCCAATAACCAAGAACAACAACAACACAAAAACAACAACAGATAACAAAATACAACAACAACAGGCCCCAACACAACGCTCGGCCCCACTGAATGCATGTCCCCAAGAAAATTGCTTGAACGGTGGCACCTGTCTGGGAAATAATAACAATTTTACCTGTATATGTGCTAATGGATACTCAGGTTTGGCCAATACTCTAACCAACCAGGTCTGCACACAAGCCACAAACAGCACAGCGATTGCAACACTGAAACTCAAGACGAAAACAAAACAGAATTTCTCAATTCTCTCTTTGTTGTTTATTGCCAAACTTACAAGTACAATTTTCAAATCTTAAATATGCACTGTGTAACATTTACACCAAGCTTCATTTCATCACGAAACGCCTTAATTTTTTTGAACAATTCACTTGAAATATATATTAGTTTACGTCAGGGGTACAAACCCAAATAATTTGATGGATATCCGAAGCAAGTTCGAAACAGGTTTTTGTGTATATCTCAACTTTTGGTTATCCTTCGGTTTTTGGCTTACCTGTAGAGTATTAAAAAATACTGTTTGACTATGTTATGAGTATTAATGTATTGTAAGGAACTTTTTAAATTAGTGGTCAGTAAGAAATCACACATAAATAGGGCGACCGTTCGCAAACCGAGTTCCTGTTTAACTATTTTGTAAATGTCTGGTTCGGTTTAACTAAAACGGATAGTTAATATTTCGCAATTCTGAATCACAACCTGGTGAACTTGTGTTGCAGGCCTCGTTAGACCGTAGCTGTAAATAGTAAATAGTATTTTATGTAGAAATGTAGTTAGGCAGTAGTATTAGTATTAAATCTATTTTATATTAACACCGTACGGTAGTCTAAATTACAGTTAGCAGCGAAAGCTATTTGAACTGCGATCTGTCTAACTGATATTCATTGTTTTTCCTGTACAGGTTACAACTGCCAGCAGAGCTCCAGCGGCGATGGCGTCACCTCATCGGGTCTGGCTCCCATCAACTGCAATGCGACAAATGGCAAGTGTCTGAACGGAGGCACGTGCTCCATGAATGGGACCCATTGTTACTGTGCGGTGGGCTATTCCGGAGATCGCTGCGAGAAGGCAGAGAGCTGCAGTCCATTGAATTGCCAGGAGCCGATGGTGTGTGCCCAGAATCAATGTGTTTGCCCTGAGAACAAGGTGTGCAATCAGTGTGCCACACAACCGTGCCTCAACGGGGGCGCCTGCGTGGATCTGCCCAATGGGGAATACGAGTGCAAGTGCCAGCGAGGCTGGACGGGACGTAATTGTGCCAATGATGTGGATGAATGCGTGCTCTCCCCAAAGATCTGCGGCAATGGCATTTGCAAGAACGAAAAGGGATCGTACAAGTGTTACTGCACACCTGGATTCACTGGCATTCACTGCGACTCCGATGTAGATGAGTGCTTGAGTCATCCCTGCTTGCATGGTGCTACATGCCACAATAAGGTAAGCGTTGCTTCAACGATTATGCGTATGCGATATTTGAAGTGAAAGAGGGAGAATGATTTTCTCCTGTTACTAAATTATAATTAGTTATTTTTCTATAAATTCGGAAAGCATCGGATATTGAGACAAGTGAGTGTTACGAGTCGTTTCCATGCTCCTCACTAGTAAAACAAGTAGAACTCCCGTTTAAATATTAAAATATATAACCAAACCTATATAATTGTGAGCTTGAGCTAGAACTTATCTTTTGTGAAACAAATTTTTGTATCGCTTACAAATGTTGCTTGCAATTTAGACATTTCTTCAGAAAGTCACATCTGATTTTAAACAGAATCCCGACACCAAATGTTAATAAGGAAACACAGTTGTCCCTTAAAAACTTAAAAATTAAACAATAACTAGCTGATATAAAACAGAGTTAACCGTTAAACGACATTTAATGTAAATGTTAATAATAATATTAAAAGCCAATAATAAATGAAAATAACAATAATATGTACGCGATGGCAACCAAGGATGTGTGCGTATTCCAACTTTTTGATTTAAACCCGCAGTTTTGTATCTATATAATTTTTTGATTTTTGCGCAGTACTTTAAAGGATTTGTTAACTCCAAAATTCTGGCTAATTATTTTTTTGAGATAAATTAAAGTTAATTTTACTAATTCTTCTCGATACTCGTGGAACATATTTGTAGAGTACATGTAGTGTAATGAATTTCAACCATAATTTAAACTTTTAAAATACCTCTGCTAGCATAAAGGCTGATTGGTCGGCTTTAAACCAAATGTTTAACAAAAACTTTATTTTTATTACCCTCTTTTTGTTAACGGTACTCAGATCAATGCTTACGAGTGCGATTGTAAACCGGGATATCAGGGCGAAAACTGCGAAATAGACATTGACGAATGTGTCAGTAATCCATGCTCGAACGGATCCACTTGCATCGATTTGATCAACAACTTCACGTGCTCCTGCATACCTGGCATGACGGGGCGCATATGTGACATTGATATCGACGATTGCGTCTCGGCTCCGTGTCTGAATAATGGTCTGTGTATAGATGAACTGGGTGGCTTCCATTGCGACTGCAGTGGCACTGGATACGAGGGCGCGAATTGCGAACTGAACATTAATGAATGCATATCGAATCCCTGCACAAATGGGGCCAAGTGCATCGACCAGGTCAAGGATTACTTCTGCGAGTGTCACTCAGGCTACAAGGGCAAGAACTGCGAGCAGGACATCAACGAGTGCGAGAGTAATCCCTGCCAGTACAATAGCAGCTGTCTGGAAAGATCCAATGCCACATTGTACCAACTGAGCAAAGTCATGGACTTGCCACGCGTGTTCAGTCAAGCCTTTAGCTACGAGAATGCCAGCGGGTAAGCGAGGGAGCTAAGTTTATACTATGAACTTAACATAATATTAAAATTCATTATTTTCTAGCTATGAATGCGTTTGTGTGCCGGGCATCATAGGCAAGAACTGTGAGATCAACATCAATGAGTGCGAGAGTAATCCGTGCAGCAAGCACGGTACCTGCAACGACGGTGTAAGTACATTGAATTAAAATTTGATCTTTTCTATTGATATCAAAAAGATAAAAAGCTTAAAATCATTCTATTGATTCGCCTTCTTAATTGTTAGGAAAGAACACAAAACCGTTTTTTTTTTTTAACAAGTACATGACATTCTAAGATTTAAACGGTCTTTTGAAACGCCCATTTACCAGAAGGGTGTCATAACTAAAAAAACGCGATTTTGGAGTTAATGATGCAGTAATGTTCTTTGGCTAATAATCTATGTTGTGTTGTTCATTATCCTATCTTCAATGCACAGAGCGTGAGAAGAGAATATGTCGCTCCGCGTTTATCTCGAAACGCACCTTTTTGAGTTATTGTAGAGTTAGAGTCTCTCTCCATCTCTCTCACGCATGAAATTGCTTGTATATAAGCAACATTTGATTCATAGTTCAATTACGAAAGACGTAATTATGGACCGATTTTGATGAAAGATTTGCATGGTCAATGTGGGCGAAAAAGGCGTGGCATCTAATATTTGAAATAAACTAGATCTTCGTATTGTATACACCTACGTATACCACAAAAAAGGCTTATCTACCTTTTATATATAGTTTCGAACATCTCAGCTTAATCGCCTCAGCTTGTTGTCCTGATGAAGGACAGTTTGTGGGGTCTGCCACGCCTCCTTCTGTCTGTTACATACTTTCTCCCAGTTTTACCCATTTTTCAATGGGTACTGGGTATAAAAATTAATTTATAAAATTTACGTTGTATTTCCATCAGCGTAAGATAGCCATCCAATTTTTCTATTACCTCTTCTTTGTTCCCCTAGATCGGAACCTATACCTGCGAATGTGATCCGGGCTTTGAGGGCATACACTGCGAGATTAATATTGACGAGTGTGATCGCTTCAATCCCTGCCAGAACGGCACCTGCATCGATCAGATCAACGACTATGACTGCGATTGTGATGCCAACTTTGGTGGCAAGAACTGTTCGGTGCCCCTAATTGGCTGCAGCAGTGTGCCCTGCCTGAACGGCGGCAATTGTCGTCCGTACTTGGTGAACGAGACAATTCATTTATTCAACTGCTCCTGTGAGCACGGTTTCCAGGGTGATACATGCGAAAAGACCACCACATTGTCAATGGTTGTGAGCAGTTTGATCACAGTGAAGACAAAGCGGGAGGAGGGGTACGACATCAACTTGCAGTTTAAGACAACGCTGCCGAATGGCGTGCTGGCTTTCGGCACATCCGGTGGTCAGAACGAGCCAGTGAGCTATATACTGGAGCTGATCAATGGGCGACTGAATCTGCATTCGTCGCTGCTGAACAAGTGGGAAGGCGTTTTTATTGGATCCAAGCTGAACGATAGCAATTGGCACAAGGTGTTTGTGGCCATTAACACATCGCATCTGGTGCTGTCGGCCAACGATGAACAGGCCATCTTCCCGGTGGGTTCTTATGAGACGGCTAACAATAGTCAACCCTCGTTCCCATTGACTTATCTGGGCGGAACTATACCTAATCTCAAGTCATACCTGCGGCATCTAACGCATCAGCCGTCGAGCTTTGTGGGCTGCATGCAGGATGTGGTGGTCAATGGCAAGTGGATCTTCCCGGACGAGCACAATGAACAGGATACGGATGAGAACACAAAACTGTCCTATGTGCAGAGCGGTTGTCCACGCACCGAGCAATGCAAACCGAATCGATGCCACTCAAACGGCGAGTGTACCGATCTTTGGCACACCTTTGCTTGCCACTGTCCGCGACCCTTCTTCGGCCACACCTGCCAACACAGTAAGTCGCATTCTCAGCCCCAGCTACAAAACAATCATCAACCTCCCTTATTCCCCCAGATATGACTGCTGCCACCTTTGGACATGAGAACACCACGCATTCGGCTGTCATTGTGGAAACAACGGATGTGGCCAGGCGCGCCATACGCTCCATTCTCGACATCTCCATGTTCATACGCACCCGGGAGCCAACTGGTCAGGTCTTCTATCTGGGCAGCGATCCGCGCAAGATACCCACCAAAAGTGAGTGAAGTTGTGTTATCTACACATAGACATAAAATAGAATTGTATTTTTAATTTTTCCCAGATATTGGTGATTCGTATGTGGCTGCCAAGCTGCACGGTGGAGAATTGCTAGTGAAGATGCAATTTAATGGCACTCCGGAGGCGTATACGGTGGGCGGACAGAAGCTGGATAACGGCTACAATCATCTGATTGAGGTCGTGCGCAATCAGACCCTGGTCCAAGTGAAACTCAATGGCACCGAGTTCTTCCGCAAAACGCTGTCGACCACGGGCCTATTGGATGCCCAAGTATTGTACTTGGGAGGACCTGCGCCGACACGTGAGTCTCTGTTGCCGGCTAGCACTGAGCCGGGCTTGGATGAGAGCAGCGTGGCGGTTGGCAGCAGCACTGTGGCCAAGGAGACGGACGACAGCAAGGATTACTTTAAGGGCATCATACAGGATGTGAAAGTGAGCAATGGATCACTTAACATGATTGTCGAAATGTATCCACTCAATGTGACCGATGTGAATGTGAACGCGAAACCCTTCGGAGCGGTTACCATAGACCGGGCATCGGTGCTGCCTGGTGAGGTATCCGATGATCTGTGCCGCAAGAATCCCTGCAAGCACAATGCCGAGTGCCGCAACACATGGAACGACTACAGCTGCAAGTGTCCCAACGGCTACAAGGGCAAGGACTGCCAGGAGATTGAGTTCTGTCAGCTGGTCACATGTCCCGGCGGCAGTGTCTGCCAAAATCTGGACGATGGCTACGAGTGCCTCACCAATATCACATTCACCGGTCAGGAACATGCTCCGCTGGCCTTCACTTACTTCAAAGAGCCACTGCAAGCCGACGAGATTGGCGTGACCAAGCAGCCTGTACTCAAGCCCGTCATTGAGATTGCATATCGCACGCGTGCCGGGGGCACTCTGCTGTTCATCGACAACAACGACAGCTTCTTCGAGATTGGCGTCAATGGTGGACGGGTCACGGTAACTTGGAAGCTAACACATCTGCATATCGGTGAATCGGGGCGATTCGAAAAGGAAAACACGGATGGCGAATGGAGTCGCATTTATTTACGTGCTCACGGCGGCAAGCTCGAGGGCGGCTGGAAGGGTTGGGAGTCGATGGTGGATCCAACGCCGGGTTTCTCAACGGACATCGATCAAGCCGCCTTCCAAGAGTTGCTCTCGAGCAGCACCCAGGTCTATCTGGGCGGCATGCCAGAATCTCGTCAACTACGCGGCTCCACGCAGTCCGCGCAGCAAGGATCTCAATTCAAAGGCTGTCTGGGCGAGGCGCGTGTTGGAGATCTACTATTGCCGTACTTCTCCAACGCCGAACTCTATCCTCCCACTGAGAATGTGTCCGTGCAACTGCAAGCGCAATTCCGCCTGAACTCATCCCGACCCGAGGAAGGTTGCATTCTCTGCTTCCAGGTGGACTGCAAAAACGGTGGCTACTGTAATGCGCCCACCGAGGCGTACGCCTGCACCTGCCCGGCGGGATATGAGGGCGATGATTGCGCCACCGACATTGACGAGTGCCTGAACACGCATTGCCAGAACAACGGCACCTGCATCAATCAGGTTGCCAATTTCTTCTGCCAATGTCAGCCAGGATTTGAGGGACGCTACTGCGAACTGAACATTGACGAATGTGCGACTCATCCATGCCACAATGGTGGCAACTGCACGGATCTGATTGCCGACTATCGCTGCGACTGTCCGGAGGACTATACGGGTCCACAGTGCGATGCTCTCAAACAGATGACCTGTGAGAACGAGCCCTGTCGGAACGGATCAAGCTGCGAGAACGGATTTAGTGAGTACCGACTGAACTGAAGAGAACCTTTTGATAAGAGAACCCTTAATATTTACCTAGATGCTCAGACCGGCAACAACTTTACCTGCACCTGCTCCATGGGTTTTGAGGGGGCTTTGTGTGACACGCCCTTCTGTGAATCAACGCCCTGCGCCAATGGCGGGCTGTGTCTGTCCACAAACACGGTAAGCTTGCAGGCAGTGGAAGGCGGTGAATATTTGATTCATTCGTTTGGTTTTATTGCGCAGATTCCCAACTGTAAGTGCAGCTTAGGGTTTACGGGTCGCTTGTGTGAGCAGGAGATCGATGAATGCGCGTCCAATCCCTGCCTGAATGGCGGTCAGTGTCAGGACCTTGTGGGTGGCTATCAATGCCATTGCCTCTCGACAGGCTTCGAAGGCGTGCACTGCGAAAACGACATTGACGAATGCAGCCAGGGAGTGGAGTACTGCGGAGGCCTTGGTCGTTGCATCAACATGCCCGGCAGTTTCAAGTGCATCTGCCAGAAGCCGTATTGCGGCGCCTATTGCAACTTCACAGATCCCTGCAACACGCCCAATATTTGCTCAAATGGCGGTCTGTGCATGGAGAACTGCGGCAACGAGGCAGACTATTCCTGCAATTGCACGGAGGGCTTCACGGGCAAGAACTGCACGGCATCCGTAAGTATTTCGTTCATAGCAGGTAAAAGTACAACTTTTTAATTTCGTATCTTACTGTATGAACAGATCACAAGCAAGGAAGACGGTCCATCGACAACGGACATTGCCATCATAGTGATTCCTGTTGTCGTTGTGCTGCTGCTGATCGCCGGCGCTCTGCTCGGCACCTTCCTGGTGATGGCGAGGAATAAGCGGGCCACGCGTGGCACCTACAGCCCCAGCGCGCAGGAGTACTGCAATCCCAGGCTAGAAATGGATAATGTGCTGAAGCCGCCTCCAGAGGAACGACTCATTTAGTTAGGGGCCCCTTTCCACGCAAAAGATATTCTAGAATCCGCCCATAAGAATGTACTAGTTACGCAGTTACTTTACTCTGTGGGGTGCAGCATACCCACTAATTAAGTAGTTAGTTATTTGATTTGTTAGTTAGTAAAGCCGTTGTCTATTTATTGTAGTAAGTAGTTTGTATGGCAATCACTCTAAAGTGCGCAGAACTCTAGGCGAATCTACGATCTAAATAAGCTGCGAACAAAGTGCGACGCAAAGCAATGCGAATGCTTTTAGAACTATTATATAATGTAACAAAACACATTCCAACATAAAAATCTATTTCTGTTTGTAAATAGAGATACAAATTGAATTAGCTGAGCTAAACAAGTCCTAAACACACTGATCCATCAGTTAACGTGGCCTTATACAAGAAGCAATAGAACTAAGTTTACTTAAGTAATCAAACATTGTATTTTGCTCTACAATTTTTAAGCGTAAACTTAAGAGACTGTATTATACTACATATACAACATAACGAACGTATTTCGTATTTCGACTTTTCCAAAAGAAAGAAAGAACCATAAATAAATGAATAATTAATATCGTTTAATAATTTATTTCTTTCGCTTTAATGAAATAATGTGTATCGTGCAAGTATCGTGCGGCAAGTTTATATTTGCCTTGAATTGATTCAGAGATTTGTCAAAGACGTTTGTATAGTAATTCAGCTTTATATATCGTTAGAGTAACTGGTTGTGTTCAATATGAATAATTCACAATTCAACAAATCTAACCGAAAATAGTTGAAATAGTTGTTTATAGTGTTATGTGCTACTTTGCTATCGTATAAAATATTAAATATTGTATTGTAATAAAAACAAAACAAATCGAGGAATTACAATTGGATTCAACTCAATATCAATGATAATGATAATGATAATGATAATGCTAAGAAATGAATAGTTAAAGACAGAATCAACCATCTCCTAGCCCAGCGATGCGACCCACTTGAATTTGCTCTGCATCTCCGGATGGTAGAATATGCATTCCAGCTTGTTGATACAGTTCTTGCCATACCGGCACGGTTTCGGATGGTAGAAGGTACACCCGACCTTTGTGCAGTTCGGATAGTACTTGCACATGGTCGTCGCCGTCGTCCCAGTTGCCGGTGCGGATATAGACTTGTAGTTCTGCACGGGTATCACGTGAGAGGCTGCAGATGGGCAGGAGTCGGAGTTTGGTACAAGTTCAGTGGGAATATTCACTCGCATACTCACATAAAGGCGGCGCCGTCAGCTGCACGTGGTTCAAGTCGCGGGTCCCACTGTGCGCGAAGTTGCAGTCGATGCTCATGCAGGCCATGTCGAATTTGCACTTGGGATGGGAGTACATGCATTTGTCCGCAAACTTGCAGTTGGGGAAAGACTTGCAGGGCGCCGTGGGATGGTAATACTCGCAGAACTGTTTGTTGCAGTTCGGATGGTATTTGCAGCGCTCCTTGGGCTTGGTTACCTTTAGGACGGCTGAATCCATGGTGACGGCGCTTACTACGACCACAAATAGAATGGTAGAATGGTTATGCGTGAATAAATGGCAATCAGCAAATTGACTTACGTGCGGGTAAATTATCGTATTTCTTATCCTCTGTGTTGCGTATGGAAATGCGACGCCGCTCTGGAGACGATTCGCGATCCTTGCTCCTGGAACGGGGATTCTTTTGCGCTTGAGGCTGCTCCTCAGACTGTTCCGGCTTCAGTTTAAACCGTATGGGCGTGTGCTTGGTCTTGGCCGGTGCTTCGGCTTCGGCTGTTTCTGCTGCTGCTTTATCCGATTTGTCATCATTGTCGCTCTTCTCAGGTTGTTGTTGATGCTTTGGCGGCAGTGGTGGCGTTGTGGAGCGATTCAGTTCATCCGCATGCCTCTTCGCGTCGTTTTTGAGCTCTTTGGCGAATTGGGAGGCTGCCGTGGAGCCGTCTGAACGTTTCTTTGAGGCACATTTCTGTGGCATTTCCTCTTCCTCGTCATCGTCAGCTTCGTTTTTGATAATAATCTTCTTTACATCCTGCATCTGGCGCATGACATCATTGCGATGCAGATTCCGCGATGGCTTTGGAGGTGGCGTGTTGCTGGACGTGGAAGGCGAGGATCTTGAGGAGCTTCTGGCACACTTCGGGTTGTTCCGTCTGCTGGAAGACGAGGAGTAACCAGTGGTCGAGGTGGGCTCAGCACTCAGCAGATGAGCCACCGTCGAACTGGTGGAAGACACTTGAGGCGAGGGAGTACGTTTCCTCGAACGTTTCCGAAAAGCGGCAGCAGCAGCTTTTCCCAGGGATTTGTCTCCGTTTAATGTCACCACAAACTGCGTCTTGGATACAGCTGAAGCTAATCCGCCTGGGTTGATGTCTGACTTATCTATATGCATGTCAATATCCATGTGCAGATCTCTATCCTGCATCAGCTGTGGCACGTATTTCACATAGTCGCCCACATTCATGCTGGGCAGATACTCCTCCTCCTCCTCCCCATCCTCCTCCTCTGCCACCTCTCCCAGCTCCTCCAGACCCTCGACGTGTTCCTGTTGCGGTCTCTGTTCCAGTCGCTCCTTTGCGGCCGACGGACGCACGTGTTTAGTGTCTCCCTGGAGAAAGTTCACCACCAGATCCCGCCTGCTACGTCGCAGTACTTTCTTGTCGTCCCTGCTTCCAGTATTGTCGATTGAGCGCCGTTTGCCCAACGTGGAGCTTATGATTTCCGGTTCGTCACTTCTGATGCGAGGAGGCTGGGTTGCAACAGTCTTTGCCAGAATCGTAGACCGCTGAGCATCGGCGACGGCACGCAGTAGCAGATTCTTGCAGGCCTGACGACGGGGCGAGACCAGCGGACGCGGCTTGATCTTGATCACCGAGTTGACGGGTTTCTCCAGCAGATCCTCGTCATCCGATGGCTCTGGAGGTTTGTTGATGGCCACTATCACACGGGATCCAATGCGTTGCTTGCAATTGTTCTCCGGGCTGCGACTGCGACTTCTACTTCGATTTGGCTGAGGTTTTGGCTGGTTAGGACTGTAGTTACGTCGACCGCGTTCCCGTCGATGACTGGGCAGGCCGGCGTCTCTGCCGCGCTCCACCTTTTTGTTCTCCTCCAGTTGTTGCTCGCTTCGACGTCGATGCGCCGGCACATACAGCTCCAGCTCTTTCTGGACGCGTTGCGGACGCTCTGGCGGAGTAGTTGCCTTTGGCTTGCAACCCAAACGGTCGTGCACCGAACGACGCTCTGCACGGTCCGATCGATCCTCATTAGGTATTTCCGTGTGAGGTTTCAGTTTGGGTTTTGGTGTTTCTCTAGCCGATTCAGCAGGCTCGGGAGTTCTATTGAATACAATCGGACTCTTCGCTTTTCGTGTGCTCAAACTGGAGTTAGCTGGTGGAGCTGCCGCTCTTGGTGCTTCCTCCTCGAGTTGCGCTGTTGCTGCAACTGCTTCATGTTGATTTGGCCCATGATGCAGGTCCGACAGCTCCCCATCCTCATCGCTGTCGTCGTCGAGCTCGCCGATTTGACGCAAGTGCTGCTTGGCTGCATAGATCTTTCGCTGTATTTCGGCCAGTTCGGCCATATCCTTCTCCCGGTTTCCACTAGTTGAGCTGATCTCTGACATGGTTGGTATGTCGAAATCAACATCGGCTGCTTCAGCTGATGGCTGCGGTTGCTCCTCATCCTTGCGTTTCTTTTTCTTTAGCTCAGTTTTTAAATCGACGTCCTCGTCCATCGTCTTTTTGGCCTTCTCCAGCAGTTCCTCCGCAAAAACATCTGTAATCGAGCTGATGAGCGGCATGGAATCCGCTGATCTTGTGGACGTTTCTAGCAGTTCATCGCCGGATTTCCTGAGTGCCCGCCTATCCTTTTTATCCCTTGTCCTCTTGTCCTTTTCCTTCTCCTTCTCTTTGGCCTTTGGTGCCTCCGACTGACGGGATTTGCGTTTTTTACCAGAAGCTGTGGAAGGAACAACTTGAATAGAAACTGACCCTAGGGAAGAGACAACTGCGAATCTCACCACTGGACGCAGGCAGCGTGACCTCCTGCAGCTTCTGTAGCACCTCGTGCAACCAGGTGACGAAGAGATCCGTCTGGTCGCCCAGGAACAGGTTCAGCTCCGCGTTCATTTGCTGCTTGGTGCGCTTGTTGGCCACCATGACCATCACGTAGTCGGGCAGCTCGTCGTCTATGAAGCCGGCAGAGCCGCCGGTGCCCAGTTCCAGCAGCTTCGCCTTCACGGCGCTCTGTTCAACCCAAAAACATATATATATATATATATATATATCAAAATTATATATTATAATTATAAATAAGGATATAATGTTTCCAATTGTATTGCAATGGGAAATGGAAAAAATTTGATTACGAGTGCATTGATTTTTCGCAGTAAACTGCGTGCATAGGGGGAGGAGCACTTACACGCATCTTCTGGCCTATTTCGCTGCCCAGGTTGCAATCCATTCTGACGATTACTGGCGTTGCACTTTATTGCTAATTTCCCAATTTATTGCAACGCGAAAAGTTGCCAAGGAAAATAAAAGTTTTTAGCGACTGCAGCACATTTGCAGTGTGACCAGTTTCTGTTGATCCCAGTATACCATTTTGTATGTGTCTGTTAACTTAACAGTGACGTTCGCTTGAAAATCATTCACTCTCGTCGCCGGGCGAATATCCATCTGCTGCTGCTGCAGAAGAAGAAGCTGAAAAAAGTATTTCAGGCCAAATTGAGTGCGACAATTTTGTAATTTCGTAATAAAATGTGTAATAATGGAGCCCAAGCAATCCAGTTCAAATGACGCGATAGTGCCAGGTGAGTTTTCCACACAACCAGCAACATTTGTCCCAGCCACAGCTACGCTGCGTTCGCTGCCTGGCTGCCTGCCCCTGGCCTCAGCCCCCGCCTCCCCGCCACTAGCGCCCTTGTGTGGTGTACAGAATCTGCGCGAGTAGCCGAATTAAATGCAATTTTTTGAATATTTGTGCAATTGGCGAACAACTTGTTGCCCCCATCCGTAACGCAACGTCTCTCTTTCAGAATTGTACTTCCTCATATCCAAGTTCCTGACCGCGGGTCCCCTGGAGGAAACGGCTAAGGTGGGTAATCGGGCTTTTGTTGTTGACGCCGCCCTGCGAAAAGAGCGCAATTCCACCGTTTGAATTCCGATTTTGTTTACAAACATTTGCTAACCCGATTTTCGAAATTCGTCTTTCAGGTTCTCGTGCAGGAATTGGAACAGAAGAAGGTAAGTTTCTGTGTGTGTGTGTGTGTGTGAGAGAGTGCGTGTGTGTGCGTGCGTCTTGCTGACGCTCAAGGGACCAACAAACCTCCCCCACCTCCCCCTGGCTGTTTTAATGCAAAAGCGTTTGTTTATATATTTTGTTTTGCTTTTCGTCTGCCTCCGCTGTTGTGGCTGTAGCGCAGCCGGTGCCTACGTTTGCCGTATACGGCATACGGCATACGTCCGCTTGTTTCAGAGTTCAAAGTTGTACTGAGGCAACAGTGTCGCTATTAATAAAAAACAAATAGGCTTTGGCACCGTTCTTTTTTTGTGTTTTTGCAAACTGCTATTTTGATTCGTTTTCTCTTCCCGCTTCCCCCTCGCAGGTGCTGCCGCGACGCATCGACTGGCAGGGCAATGAGCACGAGCAGACCTTTGCTGAATTGGTGAGTTATGCGTATGATAATTGTGCATTAATTTAATTTAGCGTTTGACTTTCGTGTTTGCGTAATTGAGATTTGTTTGTTTGTGTGTTTTAAGATTTATTTTCTAGTTTGTCGTGCTTGCTTTGCGTGTGCATGCGCATTTGTGACGTCACAAGGCCATCGATTGATGGCTGGCCATCTAATTTGCAATTTCGAATAATTGAACTGCAATTGCAGACGGCGGTTAAAAATATTAATTAAACACAAATTAAATATTTAATTTGCCATTAATTAAAAAATTAAAATACCTAATTTTTAAAATCGCCCCAAAATAATTTGAGCATTTTGAAATTGTGAACATTGGCAATAGTTAATTTTTAATTAATGCATTTAAATGCATAGTAATTTTTTTTTATTTTGTTCATTTGCCTTGGGAACCGACATTTTGGTTTCCCACACACATGCATACATACTTTGTTAGTATGGCTAACAAAGCAATGCGGTCGCTGCGTGTGTTAGAGTGAGCCAACCGTATAGCGATTCTGAAACAGCTGCGCAGTAGTGCATGGCCGTGTTATCGATAAATGCTGGCCGTTAATTTTGAAAATGTATTCCATAGGAGCAAAAATATGCGCATGTTGGGCCAAATCATCTATTGGAAATATGCGCCCGCCTCGGTCCACTTATCGACAAGGAACTACCGCCCAGTGTGCCAGGTCTAAACTGTCTGCTCGGCACCGGTCGGCAGAGTTTATTGCGTACAAAGGAAACAATCTACCGCCATCGTTCACTGCGGGATTATTGCACTCGCATCCACGGCATTTCGCTGCCCGACTCTATTTTAACCAAGCCAACACACAATCAAGGTAAGTGATTCAATTCCCAATCCATGGTTAATATTTATTATGTTGCGATTATTGCAGCCAGGGTAATAACAGGCCGGGAACATGGAGGCATCGTGCGTCGCAAGCTGTTGGTGCCCACAGAACTGTATGGCAAGACGAAACAGCTGCGTCGAACCGTTGGCCATTTGTCCTCGGTTTACTGTGTGCTCTTCGATCGGACAGGCCGCTACATAATCACTGGAGCGGATGATTTGCTTATTAAGATATGGTCCGCTGCGGACGGCCGCTTGTTGGCCACTCTGCGCGGAGCTTCTGCAGAGATTACGGATATTGCCATCAATTTGGACAATACAATGCTGGCTGCTGGGTCCGTTGATCGCATTCTGCGTGTCTGGGACATGCAGACGACGTCGCCAATTGCTGTTCTTGCTGCGCATACAGGAATGATAACTTCAGTCAATTTCTGCCCATCGCCACGCAGCGATCTGAAGTATTTGGTGACCACAAGTACGGATGGCTCTATTGCATTTTGGCAGTACTCAACTCCACGTGGGCAGAAGATCACCTTTGCTCCCAGGCCCACACAATACCACGAAAAGCTACGACCCGGCCAGGCGCAAATGATGTGCACCACTTTTTCGCCCGGTGGAATGTTTTTAGCAGCCGGCTCCGCAGATCATCATGTGCGTGTCTACATGATGGCTGAGGATGGACCAAAGCGCATATTGGAAACCGAGGCATATACCGATGCTGTCGATTCTGTCCAGTGGTCGCACCGTGGTCTACGTTTTATATCAGGCAGCAAAGATGGCACCGCTCACATCTGGACCTTTGAGTCCCAACAGTGGAAGAGCCTTAAGCTGTGCATGACCGAGCGCCTGTCAAGGTACGGACTATAACTTTATTATTTGTTCTGCATTTCGAACCAATCTTTACTTCAGTTGCCCAGAGCCCGAGGAAGGCAAGAAGCTAAAGGTCACCATGGTTGCTTGGGACGCTTCGGATCGTTATGTTATTACAGCAGTTAATGATTTCACTGTAAGCATATTTACTAAATCATTACCAACCGCCACTAATTAAACTATTTTATTCAATTGCCAGATAAAAATCTGGGATTCTAAATCGGGGAAACTGCATCGCGTGCTGCGTGGCCACAAAGACGAGCTCTATGTGCTCGAATCGAACCCAAGGGATGAGTACGTCCTGCTCTCTGCCGGTCATGATGGCCAAGTATTTCTCTGGGACATTGAGCAGGGTGTCAACATCGTCCAGTTCTTTAACGACATCGATGGCCAGGGGCATGGTAGCGTCTTCGACGCCAAGTGGTCTCCTGACGGCACTATGATTGCGGCCACGGATTCCCATGGCCACATTATTATCTTTGGCCTTGGCATTGGCACAGAAAAGTACAAAATGGTATGTTATCAGTATACAGCATAAACCTGCCCTTTTCACTGTAGAATGTATGAAGCCTTCCCAAGATCGAAGACTTTAGTCTATCAACCTGCCTCAGTTTGGGTTGTTTGTTTGTTATGACCCTCTTGCATTTGATCAAAGTGAAATCGCATTTGCTCTTTGTTATTGTTCGCCGCATAAAGACAGCGAAATAAATTGAACAAGCGCAAAAGTGATGAATGACAGTAGAAACATTCGCATTATTTATGTATAATAAATTTAAATTCACTATGTATACATATCCTTATGCCAGCCGAACATGTCAAACTAGCTTTTCTAGTTTCCGAAATCTCGGCGTTCATACAGACGGACGGACAGACAAGTCGTCCTGATCAAGAATATATTCACTCTGTGGGGTCTGCCACGCCTCCCTGTTTTTCCCATTTTTAATGGGCACAGGATATAAAAAGGGGCAGGCGACAATATTCTGCGTGGTAGGACGTCGCAAAATAAGATTTATTGCACCGTAAAATTTCATTACGCTCGCATGAGAAATCGAAGATATGCAACTGACGATTGGCTCAGTTGCTAACCCGCGGCTAACTGCGAACGGATCTTTTAGATAATTGAGTCTTACGAGACAGATTCATATGCTTTGCTCAAACAGTGAAGGAAGGAGACTCAGATCATTGCTTGGTTGAGCATTTTTTGGGAGCTCCGATTATTATTATTTTTTATGTTTCTACAATCGTTACCGAATTCGAGCAATTTGAAATGCAATGTACAGAGTATCCTATATTCAGTTAGGTGCGTCCAACTGACTTTTACTAGATTACTTCAAATTTAATGATGTATTAAAATGTCAAAATAAAATAGGTTTCCGAAACTTTATCATTTAAAGGTGAATAATTCGTGAGTATTAAATTTATTTTTGTTTTCTTAAAGCTCCCCACGGAACTGTTTTTTCACACTGATTTTCGGCCCTTGTTGCGTGACGCACATCACCACGTGGTAGATGAGCAGACACAGATTATGCCACATCTGATGCCGCCACCATTTCTTGTGGACGCCGATGGAAATCCGCATCCATCACAGTATCAGCGCTTTGTACCCGGACGGGAGAATTGCACTATGGATCAACTGATTCCCAATTTAACTGTGGGAATTGACGGCATTGTTATTGAGGATAACGGACCAGCGAATGCTGTCATCGCACCCGTTGCCGGAGTTGGGCCAGCTGGAGGCGCAGCTGTGGGCGGTGCAGCGGCCGCAGCTGGAGGCAACTACTCGCATATTGACCGTATGATTGCTGCGCTGGCCAATCGTCAGGGCAACAATGCCAACGTCAGTGCCAACGATGGAGGCAACGCGAATCAATCGTTTGAGCGAGTAATCCATCGTCAAGGCCAGGGTCCCGATCAGATGCCCGATTCAACTCCGGCACGGAATGCGGCTCAACGTGGCAATGTTTTGGGTGGCCGACGTTCTATAGGCGATGGGGCGGCCCGGCCCGGCTGGGCGGCAGTTCGACCTCCCGCTGCAGCTCCAGCAGCCATTGCAGAACAAGCCGGGCAGCCGGATCAACCGCAACAGCTATCGCCGCAGCAGATTTTGCCTCTGAAATTTGTACGACGTACCTACGTGCGCCCCATGAAGTATGCCCAACTGCAAAACCTGAAACAAACCATCTACTCGGCTGGCCAGTACGAGACGCAGGAATATAAGCGTGAGATGCGCCGTCGTCCCATCATGATTAACACCGCGAGTGCCGCCAGTGCACAGCTGGCAGGCATGGGCAGACCACGAAATACACGGTCCAATGGCGCCACGGGACGACCAGCACGCCGCCGAGGTGCTCAGTCCGGACAGCAGCAGCCAGGAGGCCAGCCTGCCTATCGTACGCGTGCTGTGCGAGATCAGGAGGAGCAGTATGACGATCCAACTGCGCCTCATGTGCACGAAGAGGAAGAGGACGACGAAAGTAGCAACAGTTCAGGGGACACTAGCTACTCGAATGTCGAGGCAAATCTAGAAGATAGCAGCGATGAGTCGGAAACGGACAGTTCCGACTACTCCGACTGGGTGGCAGATACACCTGGACCCAATCTGGAGCCACCAAAACGTTCGAAGCGCAAACCTCTGTCCCGTCGTCGAACCACCAGCGACGAGAGCAGCGACGACGCTGCCACTGGCACTGAAGCTGCACCCAGACACAAGAAGCGTGGACGCAAACGCATACTTATTCCACCGACAGCTGCAAATGGCGAAATTCCTGAGCTGTATCGTCCAGCAGAGTGGCTTTCGGAGGTGATACCCCGTAAGGCACCTTATTACCCGCAAATGGGCGATGAGATTGTGTACTTTCGGCAGGGTCATCAGCGTTATCTTGACGCAGTACGATTGAAAAAGGTGTACAAGCTCACACACAGTTCAGAGCCATGGAATTTTCGCACTTTGCGGGATCATGAACCAGTGCGTGTAATTGGCATTAAGTATGAGATTCGTCCGCCACGCCTATGCTGTCTGAAGCTGGCCATAATCGATGAGGACGGTAACATGACGGGCACCACGTTCAAGATTAAGTACCATGATATGCCCGATGTTTTGGACTTTTTGGTTCTACGCCAGACATTCGATCTGGCCGTGCAGCGGAACTGGAGCATTAGCGATCGCTTTCGCTGCATGATCGGCGATGGCTGGTGGATGGGTCAGATTGACTCCCGATATACGCTGAGTGCTGATTTTCCCGATTCGTTTTTCATGTGTTTTCGCGTACGTTGGGACAACGGAGAGTACGAATACATGAGTCCGTGGGATATGGAGCCCATTGACGAGCAACGACTGCCAGATGAAGTTGGTGGCGCTGTGCCCGTTCTACCCGAAGAGATACGCGCCACACTGTATCAGCCAAAGTCGGAGGAATGGCATCGTGGCGATCGCGATGGCACCTGCCGTCGCATCATCAATGGACTCGAACAGGTCAGCTTTTGAGACTGTGACAGTTGCATACAATGATTACAATGATTAACTTCAATTTCAATATCTTGCACAGGTAATGCGTTTGTCCATTGCTGAGCATTTCTTGGCTCCCGTTGACCTAAACATTTATCCGGACTACGCCTACTTGATTGAGTATCCCATTGACCTGACCACGGTGAAGTCACGTTTTGAGAACCATTTCTACCGTCGCATCACCTCTGCACAGTTCGATGTGAGGTACTTGGCCACCAATGCGGAACAGTACAATCGCCGGCATACCAGCATCGTTAAGCACGCGCGAATCGTGACGGATCTTTGTTTGCGTATTATCAGGGAAGCGAATGAAATAGATGTGGCAGCTGTTTATCATCAGCTGGTCGATGTTTATCACTCTTCAGAATCGGAAAACGAACTTGATTCTGATGTGGTACCTTCGACCAGCACCGGGCCAACTACCTCAGCAGCGGCAGCACGCCAGCGCGTTTCCTCCACACGGCGGTAAGCATGAAAGGCACTTTATTTATATTATCTGTATTAAATTCTAATTGCAACACACAGATCGAATCGCATACGTTCGGATGGCGATTGGCGTTCGGATTGCCGGCAATTGTTGGATCTTATGTGCCAACGCCCGGACTCGCTACCATTCCGCGAACCAGTCGATACGATCGAATTTCCAGATTATTTGGAGATAATTGCTACGCCCATGGATCTGCGGACCGTTAAGGAGGATCTCTTGGGTGGCAACTACGTGGATCCATTAGCTTTTGCCAAGGATGTGCGCCTCATTTTTATCAACTCCAAAAACTACAATACCAATAAACGTTCACGGGTGAGTCAACTCCTGGCCAATGAAAGCCACTGCTACTGCTGCAGATCGTCATTTATTCCAAACCAATGCCAAATGTTCAGCAGCCTCGCGACATTCGTCATTGCAGTTATTGCTTAATTCTATTTTGATTTCGTTATTTTATTCATTCGAACTGCCGCTTCCTCAATGTGAATTATAATTTATTCAATTTGCTTTATATTTTCGTTATACTACATTATAATGAAGCAGATAAAGTTATCAATTTGATATTTAGTAAAAATTGCTTTTGAGTTATCGAGAGCCCATTTCCTTCCGCAATTCATCATTTTCATTTATTTAAATTTAGACATACCACACACACGCACACGCACACGCACACGCATAGTGAGAAAAACTTAAGCTCACGCACTCCAGCTCATCTCTTTAACGTTTCTTTTGCTTTTTGTTAACATGCCTTCAATCCACCCTCAACTCATAAACTACAATAAATTGTATCGTGTCGTATTGTATCCATATCAATCAAACATTTCGAACAAAACCAACAAATAGGATAACTTAGCGGTAAGATTGCTCTAAGGGCTTCTACTACTACAGAACACTGCATCCAACAAACCTAAACCTAAACGAATATACATATGGTCGATTCTTTAATATGATTTGTAATCAATTCCGTTTTACAGATCTATGCCATGACACTGCGCTTGAGTGCGCTGTTCGAATCGCACATTAAGACTGTGGTCAGCAACTGGAAGGCGGCTAGGAGACGGGCCAATAAGAATAAGAGTGGCAGCAGTGGGCGCGGATCCAGCAGCCCCAACAAACGAACGCCCACGGAACGCACCACGCGTCGTACACAAAAGCCAGCTGGAGCTAGCCGCAGATTGCCGGCTCAGAGTAGCGAGGATGACGATGACGATGACGACGATGATGACGATGAGCAGCAGGCGCCGTGTGGAACTCAACGTGGTGGAAATAGGCGTCGCAATGCTGTGCCTGTTATTGCCACTACATCTAGCTCAAATCGTGTGACATCCTCATCGTCGAACGTACAGCAACGCCGTCATGAGAGCAGCAGTAATTCCGATAGTGACGAGGAAGAGGAGGAGACCAGCACGGATGCGAGCAGTGACGACAACGACCATGAGGATGAAGAGGCCCAGTCTGTTGTCAGTTCGCCCCAACAGGGAAGTCGTCGCCGAGCTCGTAGACCACCTAATCAGCGTGTAACCGACGATGACACCAATGCCAATGATTCCGAGGAGAGCTACAATCCCAACGAGCGACGTCGCAGACGTCGTGCAGCGGCTGGCACGGGAACCAGCAACAAACGCAAAACAAACAAGGCCAAGAATCGTGGCGAATCTGGTGGCAGTCGTAGTGCAGGTGCATCTTCTCGGCGCAACCGGCGTTTACTGGGTAGCTCCGACGATGAACAACAGGCCGGTGGTTCCCATTCGCATCTGGATGAAAGTACGCAGGACAGCCACGTGCTCCGCCGCAAAGGCCGCGCCACTAAAAGCAGAGTTGGTTCCATTGCCACTGGCAATGGGTCCAGCACCAGTGCTGCAGCAGCTGCTGCCACTTCCAGCCTTGAGAGCCCCTCCCGCAACACGCGTGCCAACGGCGCTCGCTCGCATATTGCAGCCGAGAACGACCACAGTTACCATTTACCTGTTCGCAACGGACGCATTATTGAGTCGGACACGGACTCGCATGGCCAAGTTGGTCGACCCACCAGGCAGAGCGTCAAGCGCGCTCTAATGGATTGGGCACGTGGCAGTGATATCGAGGAGGAAGAGGACGAAAGCGAAGAGGCTGAAGAGGTTAGCACTTTAACACATTTATTTATACTTACTTTACTTTAAAAAAGTAAAAGGGTCTATTAATTTAGTGCAAATGACAGATGTGTGTAACACCCAAAGGGAGAAGTGGTAGACCAAACAAAGTAAATATATTCTCATGACGACGAGCTGAGTCGATATAGCCATGTCCGCCTGTCCGTCCATATGAAAATCTAGATCCCATCAACTATAAGAGCTAGAGATACCATTTGCGGTATGTAGATTCTGCAAGCAGGTCGTTTGTCTTAGATTTTTGGTTTTGACCCATTCACCCGCTAACCGCGAAAGAAAAACAGCAGCCAACAAGATCTTGGAAACTAGAGTAGCTAGCAACACAATTGTTTGGAATTTAGGTTCTTGTATGCAGCAATTACATCAAATATGTTCAGGTTTTTTGATAACTCTTCACATTGGACCGCTAATTAAAAAACAATTTAGCGACAGTTTTCGTTTTTTAAGCCATAGTTTTAATGATACGGGATTTGGCCTTCTCCATCAATTCTGTGAATTACATAACACTTATATTTGTATTTGAGGCCATCGAGTAACTTAAATTATCTATTAGATTCTACCCACACCCACGAAGGACGATATGCCGTCGACAAGTCGCGCTGCTTTGGCTGGAGCAGCAAATACCGCTGTCATAAGGCAACTGCGCACGAACCGGAACACCGTGGTCAAGGCTACCGCAGACAGTGAGGATGAGGACGAGGATGATAGCGACAATGAACCATTGGCCAATAACCAGCAAAGTGGGTCAAAATTGAAGTGCTATTAAAAATTGAACTAATATTCGATTGCTCTTTTAGAAACTGCCTCTGCTCGGAACAACACATCCGCTGCAGCTCCACATCCTCTGGCGTTAAGACGCCGTGTTCCGTCACCGCCACGTAGCATGCATATGACCCGCTCACATGCCACATCCACAACGAACAGTTCTAGCCAACAGCAGTTGGAGCCAGGGATGGCCATCCACGATGACAACTATACAGACCACGATTCGCCAGCCGAGCCGCGTGCGCCGCGTCGCGTATTGTCTCGCCATCAACGCAATGCCGATGAATTGGACTCGAGCTTGGATCCGTTGAACAACTCGCGTCTGCTGTCTGCAATAGCAAATCCACGACGTCCCACCTCCACCACCACCACCTCAACAAACAACGTAACAACGCGACGTTTACGTGCTCGCACAAGCCAAGAGCACTCGCAAGACGATGAGGAGCAAGAGGTGATGCCTGAGGATGAGGATGCAGCAGCGTCTGACGAGGGCACCGACGGTGGCTCCAGTTCTCAAGCCAGCAACGATGACGACGACGATGGCGACGATAAAGAAGCCACGGCCACAGATTCCGAAGACAATCAGCCCTTAACCAGCTACGTTGCGCCCAGCAATGGACGTACTCGTGGTAAAACCAAATCCTCATCGGCAGCAAATGAAAGCGCATCCCCTGGAAGTCATCGCCGTGAACAAAGGAAGCGACGTGGAGGCCGAGCGCCCTCTGACAATTCCTTTGCTAACGATGACGATGACGACGATTACGAGGCGCCACGTAGTCGCTCCAAACGCTTGCGTAACAATCCGCGGGTCGGCCGAAACCTGAAACGTCCGCGCTACAATGAGCAATCAGATGAGGAGGATAATCCGCAACAGGATCACAGTCAACGCAAGCGACTGCGCAACGGCGACATCAACGCTGGAGGCTCCAACGACTCGCAAGAACGCAATGAGCGGCAATCGCGCTCACGTTCACAGCCCACTGCAGAGGACGGCAGCAGTTCGGTGGACAGCGATGATCAATTAGTTAGCGTTAGCAGCCGCGGTCGTGTTCGAAAGATATCAGCAAAGGCGCGTGGCATTTTTAAGGATTGAAATTGGGCGCTAGGATGCGCTGCGCTCAAGACTGTTTTATGTATAAATTAATTGTAATATTCGCATCGCATGGGCATACTTCATTCTCCCAGAAATTTGCTTTTTTTGATTAATGTGTAAGAAAATCAACATCTCATTGTCATTGTAACAGTTCGTCAGTTCAGGTGTGTGTCTCCCCGTCACCACATTTTAGTCATAAGTCAAATTGTGTTCTCATATGTAGCCCCTTCATTGCACTAGAAGTATAAAACACATCCCAACAAAATGGAAAATGTTCAGCCTCATTTTTGTTCATTTGTACGGCACACTTTGCTGGACAACAGCGTGTGATCGTAAGATTCAGTATACATATATATGGATATATATATACCATCAAAAAAGAAAGGAATATCATCCAAGAATCACACTTCACAATTTCACTAATTATAAATATAATTGTCAATAAAGTATCAACAAAACTTAAACATAACCTTTTCATTTCGTTCACTTGTTGGGTGCCTTGTTTTGGCCCCTAACGTATTGCTCGGCCAGTAGTTTGACCTTTTCTGCGTTCGCATCCGTGCCGTGCTTCTGCTCAAAATCCAGATACTTTTTGTAGAGGACGTGCATCTTGTCGGGCTGCAGCTTCTGCTGCACAGCGCGCTCCAGAAGATTCCTACAATAAAAGCAACACATTGGCGTTTGAGATTTATTTGCCTGACTAAAGTAAAATTGCATTGCGCACGTACCTGGCCGAGTCGATAAGGCCAGCTTTAATTAACATGTCCACGTAGAGCACCCATATGTCCACACGCTTAGGAAAATTGGTGACGATATCGTCAAGCAAAGTCTGAGCCGTCGGAGCATCATCGTATAGCGCATATAGCTTGGCAAAGGCTACAACGCAGTTAATATCTATAAAGATAAGTTGAAAAATCATATTCTAAAACAATTTTATATTTGTGTCAATTTACGTTGCTCTTTCGGTAGATTGACGAGGGCTTGCTGCATCGTGGAATGCACACGGTCGGTCATTCCCATCCAGAAATAGGAATTGGCAGCTGATCGCCAAAACTTCAATTCTTTTCGGAATTTACGTGTCATCAGTTGCAACGTGTCAATCATAAGGTTTTCCTCATCGTGCGCCTTGAGCACTTCAACCACATTAAGGTAAGTTTCCAAGGGGTCATTGGCATTGAGAGCCTCCTTTAGCACATCATCATATTGTTCTCGATTATAGCGAAGCTCCAGGTTTATTAAGGCCGTCCACATGTTAAGCAACTCTTTAGATTCACGGAAAGCAATCGTTTTGATGGCGCGCCTGGCGATCTCTCGAGCTTTATCAATTTCTATGTTCGAGAGGAGGAAGGACATGTACTGAATCCAGGACTTGCTGCTGTTGGGTTCGGCTAGCACAAGACGTTCAAACTGATCGATTGTTTCTGGAATTTCGGTGGGATCCGCATTTCGCTCTTCGATTTTACGCAAACGCTGCTCTTCCGTTACCTCAGCCTCGGCCTTTTCTTTAGCGGTAAGACGTTTCTTGCCCGCGGTAAGATCAGTGCCTGCTTCAATCGGCATTTCTTCGTCGTCGCTGGATTCCGATTCGTGATGCTTGCCATTCAATTTGTTTACATCTGTATCCCAAAAGCTAGATATGCCAGGCAGACGTGTCTTGCTGAAGGCCTCATTTGCTTTCTTGGCAGCCAGAGCTTCAGTTTTGTATTTATCTGTGACTCGTGATTTCTTATCCTCAAAGAAAAGCGAAGTATTTTGCTTCTGCTCAATGTCTTCCATTGGAACAGCTTTGTCCCTTGTACCATTTTTCGGTTTTTCAAACTTCGGTTTCTTAGCCTTCGGAGCCGTTTGCTCAGCCACCTTTTCATCGAGAGTGGCGCCAGCCCGTTTCGGATTCTTCCATAGTTTCCACACCGTCTCCGGCACGGCAATGGGAAGCTTATTGTGTATAAAGGCAAGGTTACAAAAGTCCCCTTGCCGCAGGCACGTGCTGGCCGAGTTTTCCACATCATTGGGATGCAAGCGCACTGGACAAATTACTAAAGGATTGCTGCAAGCCTTCTTCAGCGAACACACCAGTACAGTGTCCAGTTTCAGCAACACCTTGCCCTTTATTCCCGACTGGCCAACCAAATTCGATGGCAGCTCCTTGGTGGTGCTAATATGAGCCATGTCCAAACTTTTATTGCTGATTAACAGCAGATCGTTGGCATAGTCGATCCATAGGATGACAGCAGCTTGTTTACTTCCCACACTAGGTGCTTCCTTGCCAGCCATTGTGGCAACCATCATAGCCGTTACAGCATTGGCAGGATATCCGTCCAAGGCATATATCCAGTTCTGGGTGTCTGGATCGATGCCTTTGAACAACACCTGAACGATGTCGCCCAGGTTAAACTTGGCAATAGGCGCGCCAATCTTTTCAAACTGATTCCGAATCTGCGATATTTCCTGCAAGTATCTGTAAAGATGGGGATTAGTTCGAAATTCACCTAAACAACAGTTCCATTACTAACCTTTCCACATAGACAGCAGTGTCTGTAAGTTTGCCACTCCACACATCCGTCAATTTGGCAGAAACCGTAAGTGTCTTGGTCTCCTGCGCCTTGCTGATCACCTTCACATACATCACTTGGTCACGTTCCAGTTGAACCGACACATCCCGATGCACTGTGTTCAAACAGAGCATTTTCGCGTGTATCTTTACTACCTTGTTGTAGTTACGCACGGGCAGGAGCAGCTCCAGCACTTGGTCATTGACATGGTGGACCTGAGCACGGAGTATGTCGCCCACCTGAACTGTTTGCCAATCCTTTGTGATGTTCTCACTGGAGTAGGGCACATCTCGTATGCTAAATATATTATTGAAAACACACGAAGCTGTTGTCTGTGTTCCGGCAGTATGAATGCGCTTTTGTGCCAGCTGCAGATCTACGTGATCTGAGAGTAGTCGTATGGGCACCAGGCCAAGAAACTCTTCAAGTTGCTCGTCCTCATTCGCCTCGTCTTCGGCGGCAATTGTGATTTTTATTTCCAAAGCAGAGTCCAAGGTATTTGTTACCTCAATGGGACATATTTCGCCCAACTGGAACTTGTTTTCGGGCAGTGTCAGCAACAGTTGATCAGGTTTCTTTTCGGCAATACGGAAATTGGTAATTTGCCCCATGAAAAATTGATCCATCAGTGTGTTCAAGTGCTGCCTGTGCAGCACACCTTTAATTCCGGCGCAGAACTTGACCAAGACGTAGCCGGGCTCACACTTTACAACACATCCAGTGAATACGCTTCCCACATGAGCCGCTGGCAGCGAAGTCAACAGCTTGACCCCTTTGCTAAGGTATTCGCTTCGATTGGACAAGTAACAGGTCTTGCGTTCCAGACTTACATCTAAGACTCGAACTCGGAGACGCTGGCCAACCTCATAGCGCGTATTTGGAGCCAGTTGGATCCTCTCAATTATGCCATTTACCTTACCAATTCTAATGGCATAGCCTTCAATATCCGACTTCGGCTTAACAATCTGGCCGGAAACAATATTTCCAGCATGTACATTGTCCAGAGTGTAGAGCTTCTCATTGATCACATTAGGATCATCGGAGCAGTAGTACAGCGCTTCGAGAACATCGTAGCCCAGAATTCGAACCGTGTGCTTGCTTTTCTTGCTGTATTTGGATAGAACGACGTCCTGATCGTAATTAGCCCTGTAATTAGACTTTATCGAGCTGTAGGAAATAATTCCCTTGAGCTTCTTGTTGATTAGCACTATAATGCCGCCAGTTCCATGACGAAGAACTCGTGCCTTTTCCACAATGGTGCCCTTTTTGAGCAACTCCTCCTCAACTTCCCCTTGGTTTGCCGTTGCGATAATATTCAAATTACAGGTGAGGCAAACGACTTTGGTAAGGGGCGTAACGTAGAGAATTCGCGCGGGATACTCTTCATTCAGCTCATAATCCTCTGGGATGTGTAATGTATCGGCCAAATGATGCTCATTGACGTAAGCGCTGAAGGATTCGTTCATTATGCTTCCTTCCAATCCGTTCTTCAGGTGTTTGGTTACTTTAAACTTAACTATGCTCCCCGGCAGCATGTAATCCAAATTTGTCTCATTATGGCTCTTGACTTTTAAGCTATTCTGATCCAACTCCACGCACTGGCAAGTGCTCCTTGGCGCGTTGTGTTGTATCTGCTTCACTTTCAGAAATATCAACTGCCCAATATAATGCGTCTGTGCTGCATTTGCGCTTGGAACGAACGCATATAGTTCTTTGATGCCCGTCTCCACAACCATACCTTGCTCCTGGATTTCCTCAACAGCGCCAGAGAAGATAAATCCCTTCTTAATATTGGTGTGCTGCAGGCTGCTGTTTACCACTGTCGGTTTGAGGCTCAAGAGCGTTGATCGGTTCCCCTTGTCCGCCGGTGTCTCCGTTTTGATGGGCCGTCCATAGACGATGCGTCCCACTTCGAATAGCTCAGACAGCTCGTGATATTCACTGTCATCGCCATTCATATAGTTCTGGGCCACCCGGGCGTAAGCCTCCGAGATGTCGGCCACAAGCACACGTGCGGCTAACCGACCGGGCAGCGATATTTTCAGTGTGGTGGCGTCCGCTTCCTTCACGACTCCCATGACGAGCATGTTCTCCTGGAGGGTATCCGGCGTGAGGGGCTGCGGGGCGAAGGCTTGCAGCTGCGCATTATTGTTTTCTTTCCCGGCTACATCCTTTGCTTTGGCAACTTTTTTGATTTTTTTCTGAGTTGCACCAAAAACCTGCAAAAACGAGCGTGTGATCAATTCAACTACAGCAAGTACTGTCTTTACTTACGATATTCGATTTGTTCCCTTCTGTATTTGTGGCAGAACTTGACGTTCCGCCTCGCGGAAAACTTTTCTCGTTTGAAACCATTGCAAAACAATATAAAATAATTCGAACAATTTAAATTACACCGTAACGTGCCTCGTACACGTGCTGACAGATCCAAACACAAAACAGAATAAGTGCTGGGCAACGTGCACCCTTTCAAGTGTTGCCAAACACTAAACTTTTTTCGATGTCTATAATTTATAGAAAAAAGTAGCGTTAGGAACTATCGATAGCAGTGATGCCAACTTTTTTTCGAAAAAAAGGACAGATTTGAAAAAAAACCAGGGAAAAAAAGGACCGAAAAAATGACAAAAAGTTTTTGTTGTGTAATTTGATTTTTATACCCTGTGCCCATTGAAAAATGGGAAAACAGGGTTAACAACTTTGTCAGAATATATGTAACAGGCAGAAGGCGTGGCAGACCCCACAAAGTATATATTTTCTTGGTCAGGGAGACGAGCTGAGCCGATTTAGCGATGGCCGTCTGTCCTTCTGTTTGGATAAACGCGTCGATCTCAGCAACTACAAAAGCTAGAGATTCCGTTTTGGTTGCTATAGATAGGTAGTTATCATACGCAGATCAAGTTTGTTTCGAAAATTTGATGCCACGCCCCCTTCATACCCAAAAATCAATAAAACCCACATAACCTAATATTTTTATAAAATTGTATATAAAATAAAAGGCCCAGAGTATTCTATAGTTGTATATTTCTTTGGGCATTTTTAATCAAAGTTCAATTAATCTCGCACCGGAAAATAAAGTGCGTCAATAACTAGTTAGAGTTGCTCTTTTCAATACATTTTTTGCAAGCTATCGCATATGTTAGCATTAACATAAACAACTGAATTATAATAACGTGAACATGCTAAATATAACATAGCCTGTTATAATTAAAAAACTCATAAAAACATAAGGACATATTTCTGGTATGCGGATGTTTGGCATTTTTTCCGGATGAAGCGTTAAAAACAAGACAGATCTGTCCGGAAAAAGGACAAATTGGCAACACTGATCGATAGTCGAAAAAAAGCGATGTTTTGAGATATGTTTTTAAACCAAATTCCAACAGAATTTCAAAGAAAATTTTTATTTACAATTCTTGAATATTGCTAAAACAATTAGTTTATTTTATTTCGAGTGTATTCTTAACAATATTCCCCCAATAATAATAACTGTTCGAGTCACGGGTTTTCAAATATTCGTCCAGAGAATACTGAATTGAAACAAAATACTAGGCAAGACACAGCCACCCTTGCCGAGTAATAGTTGCATCTTGAAATATTGGGCTTTTCTTCTTTTTTCTTTTCTTCTTCTTTTCTTCTATCCACAGATGGCTTATCGCAAACGCCGCTAATAATTCATTTTGTGATGCATCACTCAGTATAATCAGCGTATAATAGATGCATCTTGAAACATATGTACGACTCTTCTCGCGGGCGTATATTCTGAACGACGCATATTTTTGATGCATCACGCAGTGTAAGCAGGGTCTAATTCTGTTTGATATTTGCAACGTTTAAAATTGCCGTGCTATACATCGATAGCTATCGATATTTTCTTAAGCCGACAGCACGTGTAGAGGGCCTTTAACTCCGGCACGCTGTTTTTGTTTCTGGTTGAATTTCATTATATATCAGCGGAAATATGCAAACTTTACGCGAATTCACGCGTAAAACGAAACGCGGTAACATACTAAAGATCGTCCGAGAGCACTATCTGCGAGATGACATCGGCTGCGGTTCCGATTTGTGTCAACTCTGCTTTCAAAACGAGTACCAATTGACATCGCAGCATGAGATCAGGAGCAGCCTCTTCAAGTTCCCGCACTACATTGTTTTGGACACCAACGTGGTGCTAGACCAAATCGATGTGCTCGAGGAGAACGTGCTCCGTAATGTAGTTGTGTTCAGCACGGTGTTGAACGAGGTGAAGCACAAGAGTTCGTCCATCTACAAGCGGCTGAACGAAATAGTCCACGAACGTGCGCGCAATTTCTACGTCTTCGTTAATGAACACCATCAGTAAGTAGCATTTGAAGTTGGAATCTGAGCTATTTGAGTAACTGTTGTATCAGGGACACCTACGTGGAACGGGAGCCCGATGAGACCGCTAATGACAGGAATGATCGCGCGATCCGTATGGGTGCCAAATGGTACGACGCACACTTGCAATCCTCCCAAGATTCAAAGGCTTCTCAGCGGAGTGGACGGGCTCCTACTCGGGTGGTACTGCTAACCGACGATGCGGGTAATCGGGCCAAGGCGGAGGCCGAGGGTATTTTGGTGGCTTCTGCGGCTGAATACGTCAAGTCTCTGGAAGATTTTCCTTTATTAATGGATAAATTGTCTCACAAGACATACGACAGCGAGAAGCAAGCGAAACCTCAATACCCGCCACATTTGAGCATTAAGGAGCTGCTGGAGCGTCTGCGTCAGAAAAGAGTTCTGCAGGGCTCATTTCAGGCATCAAGAGAAAACTATCTCGAGGGCAATGTTAATGTGGAGGGTTACGAAAAAGGCGTAAGTTGTCCAAAAGTAGTCTGCTTCAAGAGGGTTTACGAAAATTGTTTTCTAGATTTTGATTCAAGGCCGCGAAGCCCTTAATCGGGCAGTGGACGGAGATATTGTGGCCGTGGAGCTGTTACCCGAATCCGACTGGTCAGCGCCCAGTGAAATTGTGCTCGAGGAGAAGAACGTTTATGCAGATGATGTGCCCAGTGAGGATCGTGTGGAACAGGAGAAGGAAATGCTGCATCAGCTGCAAACGGCACCGGTCGCTGAGAGCACACCCACTGGCCGTATTGTGGGCATTGTGCGTCGCAAGTGGCGACAGTACTGTGGCATTCTGCAGCCTAGTTTGATTGAGGACACCACACGTCATATATTTGTGCCCGCTGATCGCAAGATACCGCGGATTCGAATCGAGACTCGCCAGGCAGCCAAGTTGCAGAGCCAACGAATAGTTGTAACCATCGACTCTTGGCCAATTAACTCGCGCTATCCGCATGGACATTTTGTACGTTCACTTGGCCCATTAGGCGATATGGCCACAGAGAATGAAGTCATATTGCTGGAACATGACGTGCCACATTGTAGATTTTCCGAAGAAGTTCTAAGTTTCTTGCCAAAAATGCCTTGGACTATTACTGCAGAGGATTATGCCAAGCGCGTTGACTTGCGGGATCTCTATATATGCTCTGTAGATCCACCTGGCTGCACGGATATCGATGATGCTCTCCATTGTCGTGAGTTGCCCAATGGAAATCTTGAAGTGGGCGTTCATATAGCTGATGTTAGTCACTTCATACGACCTGGAAATGCTTTGGATAAAGAGGCTGCTGCACGTGGCACAACAGTTTATTTGGTGGGCAAACGCATTGATATGGTGCCCGAATTGCTTAGCTCAAATCTTTGCTCACTGGTTGGCGGTGTCGAGCGCTTTGCCTTCTCCTGTATATGGGAAGTAGACCAACAGGCGAATATTTTGTCTAAACGATTTCACAAGAGCGTAATTAAGTCCAAGCGTGCCATGACCTACGAGGAAGCGCAGGTTCTCATCGATGATGTCTCTCAGACTGGTGAGATTGCGAAATCTCTGCGTCATCTTAATCGCCTCGCCAAGATCTTAAAGAAACGTCGCATGGACAATGGGTAAATCTTAGTAAAACGTCTTTGGCATTCATACATTTTATAAAATTTCATTGACAGTGCCTTAGTGCTGGCCTCGCCAGAGATACGCTTCCAAGTGGACAGCGAGACTCACGAGCCTCTCGAGGTGGAGGCCAAGCAGATGCGGGATACAAACTCAATGGTCGAGGAGTTCATGTTGTTAGCAAATATAACGGTGGCCGAACACATTGCAACTGAGTTCACAGAATGCGCCGTGCTTCGTCGGCATCCCAAGCCACCACCCACAAACTTTGATCCGCTTGTTAAGGCGGCACGTTACCAGGGCTTTGAGGTGGCCACGGATACAGGCTTGGAACTGTCACATTCGTTAGACCAATGCGTTAAGCCGGACAATCCCTACTTCAATATGATGATACGTATTCTAACCACACGTTGCATGATGCAGGCCGTGTATTTTATCAGTGGTAGCGCACAGAAGGAAGAGTTTTTTCATTACGGTTTGGCAGCTCCAATCTATACGCATTTCACGTCCCCCATTCGTCGCTATTCAGATATAATGGTACATCGTCTGCTAGCTGCCTCGATTGGTGCCGATAGCACCTATGCTCAGTTGCTCGAGCGTAAGTCCAATGAAGAGATTTGTAATAATTTGAATTACAGACACAAAATGGCACAATACGCCGGACGCGCTTCTGTTGCTCTTAATACTCATCTGTTCTTTCGCGGCAGAGAGGAGGATGAGAATGGGTATGACTAAGCTAAAAATTGCGTTAGATGTGTATACTTTACAATTAATGTTATATGCTTTTCTAGATACGTTTTGTTTGTGCGTAAGAATGCGCTGCAGGTGCTAATACCCAAATATGGATTAGAGGGAACGTTGTATCTGAAGAGCGATAAGGAGGGCAAGGATGGTCTGGAGCGCACTAAAAGTGAGATTATCTTTACATTCAATGAGGAGGACCACACACAAAGATGTGGAAACGTTGTGTTCCACTCCTTTGATCCTGTCACAGTTCGATTAAGTCTGGACTCTACCAATGTGCAGCATGAGAAGTTAGTTTTTAGATTGGTGGAGCCATATATCAAGGGTTTCAGTGTGGAGACAGCCGCGGAGCCCACGGAGACAACCAATCAACCGCCTGCAAAAAAAAAGAAGGATAAGAAGAAATAATTGAGGACAGTATCACATCCTGTATTGTAATTCTTTACACTAACGCTGAAAGGTGTTTATAATTAAAACATTACACTGAATTTATAAACTATTTGGTTAATTCATTGCGCAAGCATGTGCCTCAGAAGGTCTGTCGTTATGTGAACTTGTCTCTACAACTGCTGGATTAAATTTAAAATAGAGACAAAGCCTACCTAATCTGGAGTATGAAAAATGACGTATGCTACTTTTATAATAAATCTCAATATTTTCTATACTAAACCTTTTGTTAGTTCCAAGTTCAGCGAGTTCTCTTTATTCAAGTAAAAAGCCCATCATTTACGAATTCTCAAATGCTTAAGCATTCTCTTTTCTTTAAAAAAGCTTAATGGTGAATTAACATTTGTTAAAACCTTTGATCCATTGTAATCGGATTCTCCAGTTTAAATTATTCTACGAGCTATTCAGAACCATTGCAGCGATTCGACTTCAAAGTGACGGTTGTGTCTAGCGGAAGCGGACAAAATAAAATAATATATCGGAGGATATTAAATAAAATATTTTTGGCTCTCTACTATATCTGCAAATAGGAAATAATTCGCTAAAGAATGGATCTTGTTACAAATGAAGTAAATGAAACCAATTGTGATGACAGTAAGTGCTTAAAAACATAAAACCTTTTTCAACTTTTAAATACAAAATCGAAAAATCGAAAAATGTTAGACGACAAACTAAGCTTTACAAAGTTTACTAAAGTTCGAATGTGATATGTGGAAAGTTATATTTAAATATGGATAAAGTAAAGTAACGGGTATTGATTATATAATATATAATACAATACACTCTTTTAGTACATTGACTTTGGCTCAACGCATTTGCAATGCGCATTATTTAAGTTTTCTAATTGAACCAAAAAACAGACTTCGTAAGTCTGAACTGAATTGAGATGCAAAATGTTTACTTTACTTTGGTCAAGGTCGATAAAGGTGAAACTTTATATAATTTTTTTCAACTTTTCGGTAGAGTCTCAATAAAATTGTATCCATATCAAAATATACGCCGTCTAGGTATATAAATGTATGTATGGTCGTATGTACTGTATATAATCGGATATAATGTATATGCACATTGAGAGCGTAATGAATATTTAAAATTAAACTATACGCTGTGAGTAAGGAAAACGACGGCCGCGCAAGTTGTAATTATTTAAGCAAAGTTTAATGCCATCCCGTTGAATTTAATTATAAAGAAGCCCAATCGCATATGATCTGATATCAATAGGTACTTCCGTTTTTAATGGGATGCCAATCGAGTCTCACAGTCCGTTATATATGGACGCATATCGGAAGTCCGTGCAAAATCCAGTTGCTTTTTGGGAGGAGCTGGGACATTTGCTTGACTGGGATAGGCCGTGGGAACAAGTGCTGGACAACAGTAATTCTCCATTTACCAAGTGGTATGTTGGGGGCTATCTGAATGCCTGCTATAATGCCGTGGACAGGCACATTCTATCTGGTTGGGGCGACAGGGTGGCTCTTATTCACGACAGCCCTCTGACAGAGACGGTGCGCAAGGTAACGTATCAGGAGCTCTACGATCAGGTGACTCAACTGGCAGGCGGACTGGCCAAACTGGGTGTGAGCAAGGGTGACCGTGTCGTCATCTATATGCCTCTGATTCCGGAAACAATTATAGCCATGTTAGCTATTGTACGACTCGGAGCCGTACACTCTGTTGTCTTTGGTGGCTTCGCTGCCAGTGAGCTCTGTTCTCGCATTGAGCACGCCGAACCGAAGCTGGTGATTGCCGCTAATGCGGGCGTGGAGCCCGGAAAGTTGGTCCCTTATCTGGACATTCTGCACTCGGCAATAAATATGTCAAGCTGGAAACCACCGCAGCGCAATATCATTTTCATGCGCGAACAGATCTCTAAGGATATTCTCGATGATAAGTGCGATATAGCATGGCCTACGGTGTTGGCAATGAGTGATCCGAGTCGGCCCTTGGCCTGTGTGCCAATTGAAGCCAACGATCCACTTTACATACTTTACACCTCTGGCACTACGGACAAGCCAAAAGGCGTGCTGCGGACAATCGGTGGTAACCTGGTCGCTCTAATGTACACACTGAAGATGATCTACGGCATCAAGCCGGGAGACACCTGGTGGGCTGCCTCCGATATGGGATGGGTTGTCGGACACTCCTATATATGCTATGGACCACTCTGCCTTGGCGCCACAAGTGTAATGTACGAGGGCAAACCAGATCGTACTCCGGATCCAGGACAATACTTTAGGTAAGAAGTGTCTGTGTACGTGCAGTTGTAACATAAATAGTAGTATAGTTTAGGACTAATGTTGGTGGTATTGGTTAGGGAAATAATCGAATAATAATTAAAACAGTTCAATATTATTTCAGGATTGTGGATCAGCACAAAGTTTGCGCAATCTTTTCGGTGCCGACCTCTTTTCGCGTCATACGTCGTGCCGATCCAGAGATCAGCTATGGTCGACCGTATAGCTTAAAATCTCTGCGAGCCATCTTTATAGCTGGTGAGCACTGTGACTATGAGACGAAGGCTTGGATAGGTAAGACTTTCAGAGTGCCGGTTTTAAACCATTGGTGGCAGACAGAAACTGGTTCAGCCGTAACCGCGACATGTTTGGGATTCCAACACAACCTCAATCCTCCCACATATTCGACTGGATTACCACTGGTTGGCTATGACAGTGAGTGAAATTTGGAATCGCTTTAAAATAAGTTATTTCATTAGATTTTTTGAATTTCGCACAGTCAAAATCTTGAAAAAGGATGGCACTGAAGCGCTACCCTTGGAGCTGGGTCGGATTGCTTTAAAGCTACCTTTGCCGCCTGGTAATATGGCGACTCTCTACAAAAACGATGAACTCTTTCGGAAACTCTACTTTAGCAAGTTTCCAGTGAGTGCGTCTTACAAGGTGTATGCAAACAGCTTTTAAGCTCTTTCCATACTTTTTAGGGCTACTATGACACCATGGATGCTGGGTATAAGGATGAGCAAGGCTATATGTTTGTGACAGCGCGCGATGATGATGTTATCAATGTGGCTGGTCATAGGTTGTCAACGTCTAGTCTGGAGGACGCAGTGCTCCGTCACCCGCATGTGGTTGATGTGGCCGTATTTGGTGTGCCCGAGCCTACAAAAGGTCAGGTGCCGCTTTGTCTTTACATTCCAGTGGATAACTGCAAGAAGACGGAGGCCAAGCTATCTGCTGAGATTATCAAACTAATACGAGATGTGGTTGGTCCCATTGCCGCCTTCCGCCTGATCACCTCCGTCAACAATTTGCCACGCACGCGCTCCGGCAAAACTATGCGCAAAGCTATGGCAGATTTTGCCCGTAACGAACGTGTGATTTTGCCAGCAACTATCGATGATCCTACCGTTTTTATCGAGATACGTCGCGCTCTCCAGCATTTGGGCTATGCGATGTCAGCCCCCGATCCTATGGTTGCCGGTCAGATGAATTGACCCGGCAACTCCATCAAATCTGGCCTGGTTGTTCTAATAATGTATTTAGTTGCAAACGTTTTTAATCGACACAAACAAAAATACATATCTCAGTAATAACATAGAGCCATTCCACTAAAAGTTGAGTAACCAACAGCATTGCCTCTACGCAATTCTCAAAAATAATTTAAATGTTAATCAAATTGGGAACTATGCCCCACTCCGATGTCCTAAACTATTGCGTGTTCATTCGCCAATAGTTAGTCGCCAACTATCCAATCAGTTTATTCAAATTTTGTGTAAATTTCGCTCGACACTTCAGCCTAGCTAGACGAAAAGTCAAGCTTCTACGAGGGGGTAGAGTATATATGTACATAACGTTCCCGCTGTTTATATGGCGCATATGTCTTTCCGCATATTGCACTTGACATCAAAGGCCAACTAGACGAAATGTGTTGCCCTTAACCTAATTACTTGGATTAAAAGAACATTTTGTTTTTCATCTTTAGGTTGTTTTTGTATTAATAAGAAATAGTACTATTGTTATGGATATATAAAAATACTGTTTCCATGGTTGCAGCCAGGAAGGCACATAAGAGAGGGGGTCTCCCTTGAAATAATTGTAAAATAAAAATCAGACTTTAAAAACTAAGAACTGACTTTTACTAATGGGCTTCAGAATAGAAGTACATGAGGCGAGTGTTCCTAAGTTTCAATAGAAACTACAATTCAATTTTAACCTTATACTATACTTATACTATTTACACATTGGAGTTACTTCGTAAATTTGTAGACCCTGTACTTTAATAAAGTAAAGTAAATCTAGATGTCAGCAATTATAAGATGTAGTAAAATGTAGGTGCACGATTTTTGGTATGTAGTCTGCAAGCAGATCAAGTTTGCCTAGATTTTGGATGTGTCTCCCCTTTACACGCTAGCCGCAAAAGAAAATGCGCAACCACCTAGATCTTGGAAACCAGAAAAGCTTGAAACACAATTTTTAGGTATTAAGGTTCCCCTATGCAGTAATCAGATCAAGTTTGTTTTGGGTTTTTTGATAACTGTTCTCCCGCTAAACGAAAAACCAATTAAGCTAAAATTTTCAGTTTTAAAGGTTATGAATGGGATTTTGCATGTCTATGGCCTTCTCCATCAATGCTATGATCAAAATATAGGGACGGGGCAGATCAGTGGGACGGAGGCTACAGTCGGACGTAACCGACCGTAGGAGACCCTTTACTTTGAGTATATGTACATACAAACTCAATCAGACGCACACACACTAAGCTACCCGCGTATGCAACGCACACCACCCCCCCTCTGCCTAGTGCGGCAAATTGTCCGTTCCATAGTTTCGGGGGGGAGGTATCCAAAATCTAAAACAAACTCGTGCTGCTTACTGATTAGGAGAATCTAAATCTCAAATATGGTGTCTCTAGCTCAGATAGTTGCTGAGATCTAGGTGTTCATACAGACGGGCGGACAGACAGACGGACAGACGGACATGGCTATATGGACTCGACTTGTCGTCCTGATCAAGAATATATATACTTTGTGGGGTCTGCCACGCCTCCTTCTGGGTGTTACACACATTTCCTCTTTGCACTAAACTAATAGACCCTTTTTTCTTTTTTAAAGTAAAGGGTCTAAAAAGAAAGAGCGAAGATATGCACCAGAATACATTAATAAATAGTCACCTAGATCTTACAAAGTGTAAGAGTTATAAAAAAAAAATTTTTTTGTATTTAGGCTCTTTTATGCGGCAATCAGATCGACTTTGCTATATTTATACCCTGTGCCCATTTGAAAAATGGGAAAAACAGGGTTAATAACTTTGTCAGAATGTATGTAACAGGCAGAAGGAGGCGTGGCAGACCCCACAAAGTATATATATTCTTGATCAGGGTGACGAGCTGAGTCGATTTAGCGATGTCCGTCTGTCTGTCTGTCTGTCCGTCCGGATGAGTGCGTAGATCTCGGAAGGTACAAAAGCTAGAGAAGCCGTTTTGGTTGCTATAGGTAGGTGTATTCAATACGCAGATCAAGTTTATTTCAAATCGTTAATGCCACGCCCCCTTTACGCCCAAAAATCAATAAAACTCAAATTTTTAACACAAAAAGTTGAATAACAATCGTAATATTGAACATAGAACATAGAATATGTTCAAATATTGTTATTTGGAACATAAGCTCTGTTGTATTATATTTAACTATCCTGAAAAGCGCATTGAAATCGGTTAAGAAACACAGGAGATATAAGCTTCACAATAGTTGAACTTAAAAGTTCAAAAACAAGCGTAATATTGAACATAGAATGTTGTTATTGTTGAATATATACTCTCTTATATCATATTTAACTGTCCTGAAAAGCGCATTGAAATCGGTTAATAAACAAAGGAGATATAAGCGCCGTAATACTGCATGTACACGCCGTTGCAGCTCAGCAGCCTTACGCTTGGAATAGTGTGCGAGCGAGATGGCGATACCAAGCACGCTGCTGGGCAATTGTGCGATTGTGAGAACATTTGAACATACAAAGTTAATCAGCAAGCGTAATATTGAACATACAATGTTGTTATTTTGAACATAAACTCTCTTTTATTATATTTAACTATCTTGAAAAGCGCATTGAAATCGGCAAATAGTACGTTTGATTTCAAGAAGGCTACAATCGGATTTAACTGACAGTATGGAGACACAATGGCCGCGCTGCGAGCGAGCGATTTAAACCATTCAATATTGTTTCTTCAATAATTTCAGTGTAACATGATTTGAAGGAATCATGGGCGTATCTAACTATATATGTATGTATATTCTAACCTTAGCTGCTCCAGCGCTCTAGACATAAAGGGCTAGATCAACTCAGCTCTAGGTGAAAAATCAAAATCAAAAATATATATACTTTGTGGAGTCACAAACTTATTAACCTTGTTATTATCCATTTCATGGCTACAGGGTATAATATGTAAGTGTGTGTAGTACATTTCACCGAACTAATAAAAATGCACAAAATATTTTATTCAGTTTTTAAAAGCTTTTAAGCTTAGTGAGGGCAGAAAGTTATTAACCCTGTTTTTACCAATTTTATGGGTGCAGGGTATAATAAATATGGGAACTTCAACGCATCAAGCAAAAAAAATAACTCATTGCCTTTTGTAATTATATCAACCAACAAAACATAACAATAAAATTAACCAGTAAGCACGGAACTGCAGTCGGACGCAACTGACTGTAGGAGACCCTGTATTTTGTGTTTTCTTCGCTGTTTCTTATTCGATCGTAATGTAATTCACAGCGTCGATGGGAATTGTCATAGACTACGTACATGCCACATCCCCAATCTTTAGCTTTAAAACTGAAGCTTTTAAACTGCAAACTGTTTCTAAATTTGGTTTTCGGTTAGCGGACGAAAGAGAGGAGTTATCAAAAAACCCAAACAAACTTGATTTAATTCCTGCATAGATAAACCTAAATACCAAAAAATGGTATTTCTAGCTCTTATAGTTTGCAAGATCTAGGTGGCTGCTCTGTCTGCGCTATCTTCGCTGTTTCTTCTCCGTTTGTAATGTAATTTACAGCATCTATGGATAATTCAATAGGCAACGTACATTTCAAATTACAAGTCTGCAGCTTCATTATTGTGGCTGCAGTGGCACATACATGAATTTAAAAAAAATTGTCTCTTGCATATCTTCGCTATTTTCAATTCAAATCATAAATAAATTATTAGCATCGGTGGAGAATACCATATACGTACATGCCAAATCACAAGTCTGTAGCGCAATTATTGTGGCTGCTGTGGCGTTTATAGTTTTCGAGATTTTTGATGATTCGCGGATAAAGGGGGCGAGATATCAAAAGTTTGAAACAAACTTGATCTGCTTGCATTAGCTGACTACCTAAATCCGGAAATGTGGTGTCTTTAGCTTTTATAGTTGCTGAGATCTAGGTGTTCATACGGACAGACGGACGGACGGGCATGGCTATATCAACTCAGCTCGTCGTCCTGGGTTAGAATATATATACTTTGTGGGGTCTACCACGCTTCCTTCTGGGTGTTACATACATTCTGTTATTTGCACTAAATTAATAGACCCTTTTACTTTTTTAAAGTACAGGGTCTAAAAAATACGAAATTAATATATTATTATATTCAATTTCAAAACGCATATGCATTTAAGATAACCACAATACTAAAAACATGAATTATTCCAAATAGAACTACACATGTAGGATTGTGTTAACTTTATCCTGCCATATGCTGCAAGTGATAATGTAATAAGAGCTTCTTGTAACAGCATTAAATGCGAAAAATTTGATTAGCAGAACATATTTGCACTTGCTATCAAGTTGTAGCATTTCCCCAGCATACTAGAATAGCACGACTGCAGCTATGTCATATGGAAATAGCGAAGAAAACTGTTTTTAATAGTTGGTATTGCAAACACGTACCAAATGACAAATTAATTGCAGTGCTTCGACTCCAAATCCCTACCTCATAAACTGAAGATTACTTTACGCTCTGACGCAAAAAGACTAAAAACTGAAACTGTGGCAAAGGTACTGTGTTCAGCTTTAAAGAGATCTCGCTCGTTAAGTTCGATGGCTGATGCAAGCGGCAAAGTACCACAATAAGGCATAGAACTAAGTACCTACATAAAAACGTACTTTTATCACATAATTAAAAGATGATAAAACTTAAATAATAATAGATACGTATACATTGCAAATCATCTTAATGCTGGCTTTTGTCTAAAAGTTTTAACACACACAAACACACACACACGTCCACATAGTCACAGCTTTAGTCAACGTGACGTATGCGTAATGTTTGAGCACGCCCACCGAACTGTGCTGCTGTCGGTTGCTCTGTTCAGCGCAACATGTGGTCGATGTAGCTATGTGTGTGTGCGTGTGACAATGTGTGTGTTTGTTGCACCAATCAGATTCTTGCTTTTGGTCTGTATGAGTGTCGGCAGAAGTAAATAAAAGCTGATGTCCTGTCGAGGCAGCTACCATTCGAGTTCCTGCGTTCAACAAGTTCAAATTTATTCATTCAGATAGTGAATACTGTGACAGCAGAGTTCATTTTCAAATAATTTCCAAAAGAAGTTCAAGTGATTGACAAAGTTTTTCGATTTTAAACAATCGCCAAAAAAAAACAACAGGTTTGGAAAGAATTTTCTTTAAATGTAAATGCAAACAAAACAAAAAACCAATTTAAATAAAATTTAGTTTGGGCAACTAAAATGAAAAGAGCTGATATTAAGAACAGAGATGGTTTTGCATGAATAGATAAATACATTTTATACAAATTCAAAATTAATTATAAAATAGTCTTATAGAAAATATTGAAATATGTTCTTGAAAAACATATTATAATTCAAATATCTTAGTGTTCAGTGTTCCTAAAATATTATATGACTGTTGCATATGACGACGATATAGATTTACTTTACCAAAAGAGCTATTTATCCTATATATATTTAACTGTCATTACTGTTATCAACACTTAGTTTAACCAGTGGAAGCGTAAAGACTGCACAAAAATTAATTGTCATCTGTCTGTTTACTTTAAGCAGTACAACATATAAATAAATGTTTTGGAAGAGCAATAAATTTTCAAAAACTTTTTAAATAAAACTTAGTAACATTTAAATGGAAAATTAGTTTTTACGAGATTGGATGAAAATTCGAAATTTGTTAGACGAGAGACAACAAAGTGAAGAGAGATAGATAGATATTATTTTTTAATTTGGTAGCAAATTTATTATGCTGAAATGGGTATATATAATTTTCTACTATATATACACTCAAACGAGTACGTCATTTGCATTTCTTAGATGAACAAAGTACTACGAACAAGTTCTTCTGTTTTCTAACTGTCTTTCTTGGTTGAGTCACATTCGGCGGCAGCAAAGTAGAGTCGGCATATTATGTAAGATTTTGTTTGGTTTTATTTTTGCGGTCCGGTCCGTATTGGGCCTTATTTTCTAAACTGCGGGTTTTTGCCGTGCCGCACCTTAAAACTGAGGCCCGTGCCCATCTTTAGTCTGAACTGTTTACTGTCAATAAGTACAGATGCATCAGTTTGCACACGCAACACGTTCAGGACTTACGATGCATGCCAGAAGAGCCAAAACGATGTTTAGTGCGCTTTTTTATACATACACACACATACACACATTAATGCAATGTCAGCTCGTCACACTGGGCGTATGAGTGGTAATGTGTATGTGTGAGCTTACGGGTGTACTGAGCTTATACATCTTCATCAGATACGGACACAGGTCGATATGATTGTGCCTGTTGCTGCTGCCTACTCGGCCTGGCGGAGCTTAATAGAAACAAATTGTGCGACGCGTAAACACATTAGCGAGACATTAGAGCCTTCTCCCCCGTCCTTAGACCGCCTGCCATCAACAGGAGCTTTGGCAAGATTTGAAAAATGTAATGCAGCATGCAAATTGACTAGCTTGCCGTGAGCACTTAACTCCTTGCAAGCTGCTGCTATTGTCCTGGCAACAGACTGTAGGCATTTGGACTGTTATGTTTAATCTAAAGGGCTTAACACGAACTGGATGTATTATATTAAATCTGTTTTGTTTATTTTTTTGTGCCCGTAGAATGTCTCTGGTACAGTTCTTTGTGGTCTGCTGCTTGGTAATTGTCCTGATTGCTGTTTGCGTGCAAAGCTCTCAGGCTGCCACACAGGCGCCCTTATGCCAACCTGGAATTGTCGAGGAGATGCCACAACATATCAAAAAGGTTTGCATGGCTCTGGAAAACTCTGATCAGTTGACATCGGCATTGAAGTCCTACATAAATAATGAGGCATCAGGTAAATTTTATAGAAAGTGTTTCAATTTTGTGGTGCGTTTTAAATAGTGTTAACTAAAATAGCTTTCGAGTGTTATGCTCTACAATTTAAATTAATGTCTGCAGAACTCTCTCTCCCATCTATTATATACGCTACCCTTTAATACATTATGACAGTTGATTTTAATCAGCGTAGTATGGTATTGTTGTTTAACCCAGCTAACCACTAACCTTGGTCAGATTGGGGTTTCCCCAATCCTTTATTATCTTTTAATTTATTTCATATTTTAATTTGATTTGTTTTCACCAGATTATCTTCCATCTTATTTATACCCTGTAACCATTGAATGAAATTTAATTCTGCCACTTTAATTTTAATTTTATTTTGCTTAATCTTAATTTGTATTTGTAATTTTGTAATTATTCTTGCAGATTGGTCTTAGCCGACATTTAAATAAATAAATAAAAAGATACGTAGTGTCGTTTACATACATATATCACCTTTTAGAGCGGAAACCCTCGCTATGTCACATAAACCTAACTATTTTAGTTTCTATTATTGTAAACTTTTAAAAATATCTTCCTAATTTTCTACAGCGCTTGTGGCTAACTCGGATGATTTGCTTAAGAACTATAACAAACGCACAGATGTCGATCACGTGTTTTTGCGATTCGGCAAACGTCGTTAAATTGAATATCGAACTAAAACCAAATAACGTCAGAATTTAATTGAACCCACTGCTGATAATGATCTTGGCTAACGATCGGTAAAATGCGTTTCTGTTTAAAGCACAACAACACGGCATCTTCACACCCTTTAATAATATGCCTACTGGTGTATATGCACTGTAATTCAACATAATGAGAAATAATCAACTTGGAAGCTCTCTAGTTTAATAATACTAAATAATTTATTTGTGTGGTTATGTATTATATTCGTACGTACTCAAAGACCCCCGAAAAAAAAACAAAAATAATCTATGTAAATGTTGATCTCTTTGTTTATGTATTATTTTTAATGCAAATTTTTTGTGTTTGGAGAAGCACTATAAAATATATTGAAGCAGCATCATTTGATATGCGAGCAACACCTTACTTACAACTAAAATGCATGAAACACTTGCATTAATACCCAACAATAAATTATCTTATTATAATGTAATCAAATTTTTGTCTCAATTTTAAAAATATTGCATAATCATTTACAATTTCAAATAAAAACCAGTTCTTCTCAAGTGGAATGCATACGTAAAATGCAAGTTGCAGTTGTTTTATTATCAAATGTTTCAAAATAGGCAAAAACTGAGATTACAACATTTTTATATATCGCCTGTTTACCAGAAGAGTGTCATAACTCAAAAAACGCGATTTTTGAGTTAATAATGCACTAATGTTCGTTGGATATTAATCTATCTTGTGTCAATTTTTCATTTTCCAATTTCATTATTCTATCTTCAATACACACTGCGTGAGAAGAGAATATGTCGCTCCACCTTGTATGGAGATACACGGCGCTTGAAAACTTTACACGCGTTTATCTCGAAACGCACTTTTTTGAGTTATGACACTCTTCTGGTAAACGAGCGATATGTATTCTTGATCAGGTAGACGAGCTGAGTCGATTTAGCGATGTCCGTCTGTTTGTCTGTCTGTACGAACGAGTCGATATCGAAAACTATAAAAGCTAGAGCGGTTACAGGTACAGTAGAATCCGGTTATAGCGACATTCAAGGGACCGACGATTTTACGTCGTTATATCCGGCAGACGCACTATCCGAAAGGAGCAAAAAAATTTTTATTTTTTTATTTTATGGATACCATGTTCGTAATAGGTTTTAAAATAAAACAAATTAATTTTTTAATCAAAACAAAAAATTTAATACAGTAGAATCCGGTTATAGCGACATTCAAGGGACCGACGATTTTACGTCGTTATATCCGGAAGACAAATTCCATGATTTTGTTTGCTTCTTTTAGCATTGTTAAAGAAATCAAATTTTCCTCTTTAAAGTTTTTTTTTTGTTCGGCACGTCGCAATATCCGGTTGAATTGTGAAAAATCTCGTCGTTATAAGCGGTTTGTCGCTAAAAGCGGAGACGTTATAAGCGGAGGCCCTTTCATATAAGTTTGTATGGGGACCAACCAAACCATCGAGTTTTCGTCGCAATAACCGGTCGGACGCTATAAGCGACGTCGTTATAACCGGATTCTACTGTACGTGTATAATTAAGTTTATTTCAAATCCTGTATGCGTCGCCCCGTTTACGCCCGCAATATATAAAACTCATATAACGGTCGAAAAACTGAACATTGAATAACAAGCGTAATATTGAACACAGAAGGTTTTGGTTATTTTTGGTCATACGAAGATCAAGTTTATTTCAAATCGTGTTGAAAATAGAAGGTTGTTATTCAAAATATCGAGCCCTTCCCGCGAAAAAGACGTAACCAACAAAATCAAATTTTACAGGAGAAGGTTTTTTTTAGTTTTAACTATCCCGAAAAGCTCATTAAATCGGTTAATCAACACAGGAGTTGTTAACGAAACAATATTGCAGGCGTTGCAATGCGTTGTATCGCTCGCATTCCAGCAGCGCGGAAAGCTGGCCCTTATAAAAAAGGAAGAAGAAGAACTATGCCTGCTACGCTTCGACTATCGCCGAAATACTCGCAATCGATACGAAAAATGAATCACTAGTCACTCAGTCTGTGGCAGAGAAAGTTCCGTTTTCGAACCTTCGTTTTCAAGCTCGTTTGCGGGTGTTTCGGCGATATCTTTTTCGACTCGCTGGCGAACCGTTTGCGAGCCTTTTGCGATTCGCCGTTTGCGTGCCGAATTTACTCATTTTTTTTAATAAATAAAATACAATTTTAATTGTATAATAAATTTTATTTTATTTTCGTACATTTATATTGCATCCAGGAGCTGCTAATACAAATTAAAATAAACATCAAAACAGCGTTATGAAAACATAATACAATTATTGCATTATAGTTATTGTTCTTGATTAAATACAATTCAATATAAATTAATTTATTAAATACTTGACATTAAACGCATTCCTTATTTCAACACATATTTGACGCGCGTCTATCACCGATCACAAAAACCGAATACGCAAATCAAAAAGGAAAAAACAAAAAATATATGGACGGGCCAGATCAGTGGGACGGAGGCTACAGTCGGACGTAACCGACTGCGGCGAATTGTCAGTGGTATATCCTCACTGTTTCTTATCCGATTGTAACGTCAATAGAGAATGCCATAAACTAGTCACATACCAAATTACAAATCAATAGCTTTAAAACTGTGGGTACAGTAGCTTTTTGCAGTTTGCGGGGGAAGGGGGGAGGTATCAAAAATCTAAAACAAATTTGATCTGCTTACTGAATAGGTGAACCTAAATCCCGAATCTAGCTCTTATAGTTGCTGAGATCTAGGTGTTCATATAGACGGCCGGCCAGATAGGAGGACAGACGGACGGACAGACGAACTTGGCTATATCGACTCGGCTTGTCGTCCTGATCAGAAATATTTATAGTTTGTGGTGTCTGCCACGCCTTCTTCTGGGTGTTACACACATTTCCTTTTTGCACTAAGTTGATAAACCCTATTTACTTTTTTTAAGTAAAGGGTGTAAATATAGGGCACAGGGTGTAAAGGAAACAAGGTATTCACAGCCTGTGAATCACAGGATATTCTACAGTCGGGCCCGTCCGACTGATCTGCTCCGCCCAATTATGTTTAACATATTTTGGGCGTTGCTATAGTACCGCTCAGTGACACCAAGCGTGCGCTTGTTAACGGGCGAACCCATAGATTACCATAGATAAATTAACCTACATATAAGTATAAGATTGGTAAATACAGTATAATTTGCTTAGCTGCCTCGAGTACTTTGCACGCAACTTCGAGGCAGCTATCTTAAAAATGCAGCTATCTTAATTTTAATTTTTGAACAAAAACCAGAATGGGCGGAGCAGATCAGTCGGACGGGCCCGACTGTCTTATACCCTGTGCCAAAGCTCGCGCTGCGCGCTCGCAAATACAGTATAAAATGTATTTAAATATTTTACATATAATTGAATTTATTTATATTTTGTGTTGATTAACCGATTTCAATGCGCTTTTCGAGATAGTTAAATATAATAGAAGAGAGTTTGTGTTCCAAATTACAACATTCTATGTTGAATATTACGCTTGCTATTTAACTAACTAACGTCAAATATTCAAACACACGCACAATTCAAGCGCCAAGCAACATGCTTGGTATTGCTGTCCCTCTCGCACGCTATTCCCACACGTATAGCGGCTGCGCTTGCAATGCATGCTATATTACGTCGCTTATATCTCGTTTGTTTATAAACCGATTTCAATGCGCTTTTCAGGACAGTTAAATATAATATAAGAGAATATACATTCAACAATAACAACATCCTATGATTAATATTACGCTTGTTTCTGAACTTTTAAGTTCAACTATTGTGAAGCTTATATCTCCTGTGTTTCTTAACCGATTTTAATGCGCTTCTCAGGATAGTTAAATATAATATAAGAGAGCTTATGTTCCAAATAACAACCTTCTATGTTTAATATTACGCTTGTTATTAAACTTTTTGTGTTAAAAATTCGAGGTTATGTGAGTTTTATTGATTTTTGGGCGTAAAGGAGGCGTGGCATCCAATTTTCGAAATAAACTTGATCTGCGTAAGATAACTACCTATCTATAGCAACCAAAACGGCATCTCTAGCTTTTGTAGTTGCTGAGAACGATGCGTTCATACAGACAGACGGACAGACGGACAGACAGACAGACAGACGGACATCGCTAAATCGACTCAGCTCGTCACCCTGATCAAAAATATATATACTTTGTGGGGTCTGCCACGCCTCCTTCTGCCTGTTACATACATTCTGACAAAGTTATTAACCCTGTTTTCCCATTTTTCAATGGGCACAGGGTATAAAAATGTTTACCTATATTTAGCACTTAGTTTCTTTTTGTCGACTTTGTCTTTAACAGCTGCTATAATTTGCAGCTTTTCTTTGATTGTTAAACCAGTTACGCGCTTTGATTTTAACATCTTGTTAAATTTGTACAATTGAAAATGTGTGTATAGAACGAAAGTCACGATCAAAACAATAAGGAAAAAACGAACATGCGCAGAAATTCAAATTGCACGAGTTGCCATACTGCATCAGTGTTGCCAGTTTAGCTTATTATAGGCTAGATTTAGCATATTTTGAAATGGAAAAGCTTGAAAATTTTCAATCTAGCTTATAGCTTTAAATTTATCATATTCTCGAGTTCATTCTAGCTTTAAATATATATTCCACATTTAAAGAATATACATATTTTATAATTCTTAAATGTTTCGCTGCATAAAAATATCAGAACTTTTTCTTTATGGCTTCCATTTCTATAAATTAAGTTTTTATACCCTGTATCCATTGAAAAATGAAAAAACATGGGTAATAACTTTGTCAGAATGTATAAACGCTGAGATATCCTAAGCTATAAAAGCTAGAGAAGCCGTTTTGGTAATTTTTGAAAGGTGTACACCATACGCAGATCAAGTTTAATTTGAATATTGGCTGACATGCCCCTTCCGCCCACAATGAACATAATTAGAATACACTCACCAACTTAAGAGACACAAATCTTTTTATAAATATGGACGGAGCAGATCAGAGGGACGGAGGCTACAGTCGGACGTAACCGACAGTAGGAGACCCTGTACTTTGTTTAAAATGTACACACACACACGTATCACTCACTCACTTGCACATACACACACTCACACATAGAGGGAAGCTACGTATGCGAGTGCATGCGACATACCCCCCCTCTGCCAACTGACGCTTATTGTCTTTACCATCTTTTCGCTGTTTCTTATCCGATCGTAACGAAATTCACAGAATCAACAGATAATATCATAAACTAGTTAAATACCGAATTACAAATCAATAGATTTAAAACTGTGGCTACAGCAGCTTTTCGCGGTTTGGTGGGGAGGAAGGGGGGAGGTATCCAAAATCTAAAACAAACTCGTGCTGCTTACTGATTAGGGGAACCTAAATCCCGAATATGGTGTCTCTAGCTCTTATAGTTGCTGAGATCTAGGTGTTCATACAGACAGACAGACGGACAGACAGACAGACGGACAGACAGACAGACAGACAGACAGACAGACAGACAGACAGACAGACGGACAGACGGACATGGCTATATCGACTCGGCTTGTCGTCCTGATCAAGAATATATATACTTTGTGGGGTCTGCCACGCCTCCTTTTGGGTGTTACACACATTTCCTCTTTGCACTAAGTTAATAGACCCTTTTGTACTTTTTCAAAGTACAGGGTCTAAAAATATATCAGAGTTGTTAGGTCTATATATTACGCAAATGAAGTTTGTTTCAAATTTTTGATGCCATCCCCCATTTACGCCCTAATTGATAAAATCAGAATAACAAGCGTTGTTTTAAAAATAGAACGTATAATTTATATTTAAAATATAAGGTACGAGGTACTCGACAGTCGGACCCGTCCGACTGAACTTCTGTGCGTTTTTGAACATTCAGTAGCAAATTATATGTTTTCTTTTATTTTATATTGCCCGATAATGTTGAGAATTTACAAATATTAACAAATTTGCAATAATTTTGTGTTTTTTCGTGCATTTAAATCTAGCTTATAATTCAGCATATATTTTTTAATATCTTAGCTATTTTTAGCTTATTTTTACTCCCAATCTAGCTTATGCGAGTGCCCAAACCCTGGCAACACTGTACTGCATACAAATTATTTAAGAAAATTTGATTCTTTCTCAATAGATGGCGCAGCTAACTTACATGATTTTCATAGAAAACCATACAAAAAATTCTGCCGATATGAGGCGCTTAAGTGCAAAAGGCCGCTAAGCCATAATGCAGAAAAATGAAAATATCAGGCAGCTATCTTGACGATGCAGCTAAGTATCGAGGCAGCTAAGCAAATTAAACTGTACATGAACAATTTAAAATATTATCTAAGAGATGACCAGAATTTTGATCTTTTGTGTAGAATCAACGAGATATTTGTTGTAGTATCGTCAATCAGTGTGAAGAATAACAAACAATTCCGAGCCGATTCAATCCTATCCTGTTGGTAAGGAGTTTAAAGGGTTTTAGTATTGTACGCATAATTAATTAAAGGAGTCCCTAAGCCCAATTAACTGATGGGACATACCTAGATCATGAAATTCGCTCAAAAAATGTTTTATCCAATTTAAATTTAACAAGTTTAAACAATATCGGGATTTAAAATTATCCACATAATTTTTAAAATTCGCTCGGCTGTGATATCGCTGTGGGATAGATACATCATCGTCGATTATGATGTATTATAATTAGGATATTGAGATCACTCGATCATTAACATATCGCTCGTTTACCAGATGAGTGTCATAACTCAAAAAAGTGCGTTTCGAGATAAACGCGTTTAAAGTTTTTGAGCGCCGTGTACCTCCATACAAGGTGGAGCGACGTATTCTCTTCTCACGCTGTGTGTATTGAAGATAGGATAATAAAATTTTGACACAAGATTAATATCCAACGAAGATTACTGCATCATTAAGTCAAAAATCGCGTTTTTTGAGTTATGGCACTCTTCTGGTAAACGAGCGATATAGATTTTATAAACTATAAATTAGTGGTGCCCACGCCATTGCTCTTGTGGAACTTTTGTATTTGCAATTGCTCTTTTTAATGGAATGAGCAGCTCGTATACGTGAGTGCGCTTTCTCGAATGCAAAGCACATTGCAAGATCCATTGCGTGTTTTTTTATACCCTGTGCCCATTTGAAAAATGGGAAAAACAGGGTTAATAACTTTGTGCGAATGTATGTAACAGGCAGAAGGAGGCGTGGCAGACCCCACAAACTATATATATTCTTGATCAGGGAGACGAGCTGAGTCGATTTAGCCCTGTCTGTCTGTCTGTCCGTCCGTCTGTCTGTCTGTCCGTCTGTCTGTATGAACGCGTCGATTTCGGAAACTACAAAAGCTAGAGAAGCCGTTTTGGTTTCTATAGATAGGTAGTTATCTTACGCAGATCAAGTTTATTTCAAATCGTTGATGCCACGCCCCCTTTACGCCCAAAAATCAATAAAACTCACACAACCTCGTGTTTTTTTATAAACAAAGTTGAATAACAAGCGTAATATTAAACATAGAATATTGTTATTCGGAACATAAGTTCTCTTATATTATATTTAACTATCCTGAAACACGCATTGAAATCGGTTAAGAAACACAGGAGATATAAGCTTCACAATAGTTGAACTTAAAAGTTCAAAAACAAGCGTAATATTAAACATAGAATGTTTTTATTTGGTATATATACTCTCTTCTATTATAATTAACTAGTCTGAAAAGCGCATTGAAATCGGTTAATAAACAAACTAGATATAAGCTACGCAGTTAGCAGCGTAGCCCAGCAGCACAGCAGCAGCAGCAGCGCAGCGCAGCTGGCGCACGTCAAATGGAAGAAGAAGAAGTACTGCTGATACGCTTAGTGTGACAGTTTTATAAAATTGTATATAAAATAAAAGGCACAGGGTATTCTACAGTCGGGCCCGTCCGACTGATCTTGCCCGTCCGACTGATCTACCCCGTCCGACTGATCTGCCCTGTCCAAATTTTTTTTTCTCATTTCACACATTTACTGCCAATTGCGTTTATACATTTCGACCAGAATGCAGGAAACAATTTCTGAAAATATTCACCTAATTAGACCCTTACTTTAAAAAAGTAAAAAGGTCTATTAACTTAGTGCAAAGAGGAAATGTGTGTAACACCTAGAAGAAGGCGTGGCATAAAGTACATATATTCTTGTTTAGGACGACAAGACGAGTCGATATAGCCATGTTCGTCTGTCCGTCTGTCTGTCTGTCTATCTGTATGAACATCTAGATCTCAGCAACTATAAGAGCTAGAGACACCATGTTTGGGATTTAGGTTCCCCTATTCAGTAAGCAGCACGAGTTTGTTTTAGATTTTGGATACCTCCCCCCCTTTCCTAGCGAATTGCAAAAAGCTACTGCAGCCACAGTTTAAAAGCTATTGACTTGTAATTTAACATGCTTGTAGCTTATTGCATTTTCTATCGACGCTGTTTGCGATATGCTACAAATAGTTAGCCACACTAGGCAGAGGGGGGGTAGTGTGCCATGCATACCCGCGTAGCTGTGTGCGTGTGCCTCTGTGTTTGTGAGTACATATAGACAAAGTAAAGGGTCTCCTACTGTCGGTTACGTCCGACTGTAGCCTCCATCCCACTGATCTGCCCCGCCAATATATATTTTTTTAAGTGCAGTAAATGGAAAACCAGTAAGGACGGAGCTACAGTCGGACGTAAGATAGTGAATACCATATGCTGCGTAAATACCAAATCACAAGTCTGTAGCTTTTAAACTGTGGCTGTAGTGGCGCTTACATTCATTTATACAAAAATTGTTATACCCTGTGCCCATTTGAAAAATGGAAGAACAGGGTTAATAACTTTGTCAGAATGTATGTAACAGGCAGAAGGAGGCGTGGCAGACCCCAAAAAGTATATATATTATTGATCAGGGAGACAAGCTGAGTCGATATAGCCATGTCCGTCTGTCTGTCCGTCTGTCCGTCTGGATGAACGCGTCGATTTCGGAAACTACAAAAGCTAGAGATGCCGTGTTGGTTGCTATCGGTAGGTGTATTCAATACGCAGATCAAGTTTATTTCAAATCGTTGATGCCACGCCCCCTTGACGCCCAAAAATCAATAAAACTCACATAACCTCGAATTTTTAACACAAAAAGTTGAATAACAAGCGTAATATTGAACATAGAAGGTTGTTATTCGGAACATAAGCTCTGTTGTATTATATTTAACTATCCTGAAAAGCGCATTGAAATCGGTTAAGAAACACAGGAGATATAAGCTTAACAATAGTTGAACTTGAAAGTTCAAAAACAAGCGTAATATTAATCATAGAATGTTGGTATTTAGTTTAAACGCTCTTTTTAATTATATTTAACTATTCTGAAAAGCGCATTAAAATCGGTTAATAAACAAGGGAGATATAAGCTACACAATTGCCAGCGCAGCCCAGCAGCGCAGCAGCAGCACCGCAGCGCAGCTGGCGCACGTAATAAGGGAAGAAGTACTGCAGATACGCTTAGTGTGACAGTTTTATAAAATTGTATATAAAATAAAAGGCACAGGGTATTCTACAGTCGGGCCCGTGCCTGACCGATGCTGCCCCGCCCATTCTGGTTTGTTCACTGTTCTTCTCGTTAGTAATGTAATTCAGCAAGGCATCTTGACAGGATAATTCTATAGGCTACGTACATGCCAAGTCTGTAGCTTTATTATTGTGGCTGCTGTGGCGCTTATAGTTTTAGAGATCTTTGAGATAGGTGTAGATTTTTGATGATTTGCTGAGGAAGGGGCGAGATATTAAACATCCAAAACAAACTTGATCTGCGTAAAACATTCGGACAACCTGACTCCCGAAAAGTGGTGACTCTAGCTCTTTTCTTTTTAGTGGCTGAGATCTTGGGGGTAAGTCATACGGACACCAAACAGACGGACATGGCTATATCAACTCAGCTCGTTCTAAGTCAGAATTCAATACCTTTTATGTGATTCATCAAATGTCCTTGAAGGATCGAAAAAATTCTAATGTTTTTTTTGTTGTATATTTTGGCTAAGCTCACAATTATTACTTGCGATCACTGAGTAAAACAAAGTAATTTTTCAAAGAAACAATAATTTTATTTTCATTTAAATGAGTTTGTTTAAATATCTTGTGTTGTTGCGATGTAGCCAAATATCTTTTAGGCTCTTTTAGCCGTGTTCTTCCAGTCGCAAATCTCAATGAGATCTGTGCTAGCATTAATATAGAAAGAATATAATTATTATGTATAATAAAACAATTTAATAAATAATTTATTGTGTAAGAAAAGACCAAAATGTAAGCTTGAATTGTACAATGGTTTGGGTTTAAATTTAATTTCAATGTTTTTCCAAAATACGAATTATTTAATGTATACATTTTGTAATAACTGAAAATACTATCGCGATTTCAAATTATGTAGAATTCATGACACATAAATTTGCAGAATTGCTCATTCCCGTGAGTTCAAAATGAGAAAATATCTAAAATATAATTGGCTGCTGTAAATCAGAAATGTATTAAAGAAACCAGCATATAAGAACATGGTTTATATAGATTTTAATATAGATTGCATATTGCATGCAGACTGCAATGATATGCTTATTGCTTTTTTATTATGAAATAAAATATCATTTAAATAAATTAAAATAAAATAAATAAAATATTATTATTATGTGTAAATTAAAGCATTCGGCACCAAATGGCGTTTGTTGTTTTTTTTTTCTTTGTTTATCGATTTTTGTCTATTTCAAGGAATTATTAACAAACAATTATTTTTAGATCATGATATTTGAATTGCTGTATCATTTTCAATAGAATTTGTACTTTCATTACAATTTGAAGTTCACGTATAAGACGGTTAATTGGTTCGCATAAACAAGACCAATAGGTTTGATTAATATATTTTGAATATATGTAGTAGTAGAATCAAAATTGAGTACTTTATTCTCGATGTAATAATTTGCACATCTTCATTTGATTTCATAGTATTGATAATGGTTTGCATTTTGCTTGTATCACAAGGGTTTATGTTTCTTTCGCCCCATATAGAGTTTTTTGTTTATAAAAAATGCTTTTAATATTTATTGAAATGGCATTTGGCATTCAGTCAGTCTTTGTAAAATTCTCTGTTTATCACGTTTTTTTTAACTTGTTTAAATCACTATTTAAGCACATTTATAAATTTCTCTTTAACTTCGTTGAAATATAACAAATAAAATTTGAATTTGATATTATATAAACAAAGGGCTAAATAACATAAAAGTTAATAATTAAAATAATAGTTTATCATATAAAATATTTTTAATTAGGTTTTTTATCAGTTTTGTTTTTGCCAGGTTTACGACGATATACTAACCTTTTCTCATTCCTCTCTCAGTTAATTTCAGCCGACAACTTTCAAAAACGTTCTTTCATTTGTTTATTTAGTTTTCTCATATTCCTGTGAAAAGAAAACTAAATATGCTACACCAATAGGCCTGCGACAAGAGTCCGCATTTTTTTATGAATTAACTCAACAGCAGTAAAACATCTTTCCGGTTCTATTAGGGTTCATTTACGGACAAACTCAATAATTATTTAGTTTTTTAACTTGTTGAGTTATCATATTTTAGAACGTTGAGTTCCGATTATTTTTACTCTTAAAGCTTAACTTACCAAATACTTTTGAATTGTTTTTTAATGTGATTGTAACCCTTTTATAATTTAAACTAGTTGGTATAATTTTTCTTTGTCTTTGATTTTTCTTTTTGAATCTTTGGTTTTCTTAAGATTGTAATTTTTTAAAATCACGGCGATTGTAATTTAGTTTTTACTTTGAACATTTTTGTTTCATCTAGCATTTAAATGTATTAAGCTATGCGAACGCTTCAGGCACATTTAGAATTGGCATTCAGTCTTTCATTAAAAAATTCTTGTTTGGATTTTAAATAAACTATTTTTCCGTTACGAATCGATCTTTGCTGCTGTTTAAAAAAAAATCAATAAGTATATTTGTTGGCTTTTTCAAGATTGTATATTTTTTTAATGTGTTTTGCGTAACCAACTTGTATTCTTGTCTCGTTTAGTTTGATTCCTTTAAATAAAACATTTGAAATAATAATATTTATGTTTGAATAAGTTTTAACGCATTACACACATTTTTGCTCATTATTTTATTGATCTTGATAAATGTTTATATGAATTCCTTTTTTTTGTTTGACTAATAAGTTTTCGTGTATTTCTTAATAATATATATTTTTATATATGTTTTGATCGGCTTAGTTATTAGGAGTAACATTATTAAGATTAAACTGTGACTATTATTATAAAAAGAAAAATTATAATTGCAATCTTGTTCAAGAGCATTGAATATT
>JAWNNJ010001522.1:0-118338 GCA_035045125.1 Hypselothyrea guttata
TGTACAAAAGTGTAAATCACGGTTTGGGAGCAACCCATTAAACCTCCAATCAGATCGGAGGTTAGGTGCCTTAAAAAAATTGACAAAATGGGTAATTTGTTATACTAAATATGTTTACAATAAAACATTTTATTCACTAGTAATGAATGTTAGATTTAGAAGCAAACACTCGATAGAGACGATTATATTAGTACGGTTAGTGTTAGCACAGAGTATTCAAGTATATCATGAGAGGGGGGCAGTTGGTAGCGCAAAAATAAACAACATCTGGCAAGCAAATGAGCACCAATTGTCTATGGTCTAGGAGGTTTATTATTAATTCAATATTATTTTGGCCGAATATATACTATTTATTTGTTTCCATTATATTTGCGCACTAATTTAGACATGTTTTGCCCGTCTTCCGTTCAAAGTTAATTGGCCTCTCGAGAATTCAGGGCATCAGTACACGCCCCCACGCCCCACACACCCCACTAAAAGTTGCCACTAGAACAAAAAACAAAAATGCCCAAAAATAAACGAAGAAAACACAAATGTTTGACATAGTTACACACAAACGCCGAGACATTTTGCCGTAACAGCATCTGTGTGGAAGAAATACATATTTCTTAAAGAGCATTTTAAGAGATTTGCTTTTTGCCAAGTTTCTGCATCTCTATTAAAAACGACCGCACCGTGTGCTGGGGCAAGAGTTTTCAATTTGATTTGTAGCTTGTCATGTTTTATGAAGTAACTTACATAGCTTATGTGTCAAATTGCATGATGTATGTACTCATGAATGAAAGATTCATAACTGTAAAATGTACGGATTAAAATCCCTTTGCAACTATTAAGAATAATCTGTAGGAAATATTTTAGTTGTGTTTTTCTTCTTTACTTTACTTTGCATTTACCTCTAGTCATTTGAGAAATTTCAATTAAATCAACAAATGTTGCAGCCTGTGAGAAGCCATTTCTCACAACATAATATATAAATATATAAATGTTGAATTAATATATTAATATAAAAAGAGAAAGACATAAATAAATAAATATAATTATAAATACAGAGAAATGCACATAAAGACATGATCATAACTGTACAAGAATAAACAGAAAGAATCGCTGCTGCTAAGCGAACATAAAAGAATCGCTGTTGGTAAGCGAATATAACGGTATCGTTGCTGCTAAGCAAAAGTAAATCTCGCTGTTGCTATGCGGAGAAATTAACCGCTGCTGCTAAGAATGGAAAGTTACCAGCAGCCGACAACGCCAAGCGGGGCCTTACCGAAGTTGCGAGAGAGCGGAACGATGGAAATGGAACGGGGCGTAAAGGCCAACGACGCGAGCGGGGCCTGCTGAGCGAGACACGAAGGGGCCGAAGACGCGAAGCGGGGCCTGCCAACGGCCTATATAAGGAGCAGCAACGCCCAAGGCAGAGAGTTAAGTGAAAACGGAGCTACGAGCGAGTGCGAGAACGGGGAAAGTCTTAAGTATAAGTAGGAAAGTTACAAGCCATCAGAAAATACTACTTTGCTTGCCTTAAAAAGCTTACTTTTCAGCTTTTCCTTTCTGCAACTTAAACAAATAGTTTGACAAATTTCCTCACTTCCTGCGCAGTGAGTGGGGAAAATAGAAATCTTTTCCAATCGACAATATCAATCCAAACCCAAGGGGCAGCCATCCCGTAAAAAACCATCATTAATCAATGCATTCACTTTTTGTTTATTTTTGTTTATTTATCTTTGTCTGGCCCCAGCGTTGACAAAATCCTAAAGAAATCAAACATTATTAAACGAAAAGTGGGGAGCATACTAAGTTTATAAATAGCAAATTCAAAGAGCACAAAACTTAAAGAGCGGAATACAACTTTAATGTGGAAATTTCAATTTTCTAGCACGCTGCTCTCTTTGCTCTCTCTCCCTATCGCCTTGTCTCTTTGCCGTTGGCTCGTTGTGTTTGTTTTCAGTCTTTGCGCGTCTTACATACGCAGCGGTTGCGTCGTTTTAAAAATTTATTTCGCCTGTTATTAGATTGATTAAATCACAGCGGAAAGGAAATTCGTTTGGCGCCAAAAGACCACGGTGTTTGCCCTGGATGCTCAATGCAATTTTGTTGGTTGACACACGCGGTATACCAATACGCTTGTAACACCCACTCACCCACTCATAATCACACTCATCATCACACTCAAACACACCCACACCCCACACACGCATCATACAAATACATATCTACTTGACACACAGTACTCGATTGCAGCTTGAAATTGAATTATAAACGCCATTGCTGTCCTGCGTACTTGGACTGCATTGTTTCCATTCGCCATTTCTAGTGCAGTTTGCTCTTCCTGTTCCTTTTCCGTTTCCGCTCTGCTTGCTTCATTTACTGTTAATATTTCAGCACAAGCACAACAAGTGCACATTTAACTTCAACAACTGCAATTTGTGTGCGTTTTTTTCTTCTTTTTTCTAGGAACGCCGTGACGATTTACAGGTGATTGTCGGTGCTATTGGCAAGAATCCTCAAATGCCAAAGGTCACGCCCGTCATGATGCACGAAATCGAAAAGGTACGCACAACGCACTTGTGTCATTTGCTTCATATGACCGCCCACTTCCCTCTATTCCTCTTTCGCAGACTAAAAACAATCTGATTGCGCACGGAGATTCAATTGAACTCTCGTTGACGGAACTAAAAAATGGCACCAAACTTGGCAACCGAAGTGGGAATGCCATTGGCACCAGCGCTAGTTTACATGGTAAGTGATTCACTCTTTATACCAGGTATTCATAAGATAACTAAATCCATCTTTAGAAATGAAATGTTCAATAGTTGGTAGATATCCATCAGAACAGTTCTTTAAGAAAGTTATGATGCATCGAAGTTTTGGAGCATCCTAAAAGCAATCACAAGCGTCTAATTGTGTGTAAATGTTATATAATATTTTATATTCTAAATATGCATATAATATTGTTATTAATTATATTAGACAGATACACATACATGGTTACATCCACTTAGCTCGTCATCCTGATCAAGAATATATATACTTTTTGCACAAAATTGTTAACCCTGATTTAGCCTATCTCATGGGTGAAGGGCATAATTATATTAATTGTACTATACAATAAAGACTTACTATTGCATATAAATATTATATTAGAAGATTTTGTATGTAGTTTTTAATGGCGGGAGCGTTCGACTGTACGGGTGAACGTGTAGAGAACTTTTGTTCTGCACCGCTTTCAATAGTTTTAAAAGAATTGTAACTTTAGTTTCATTTTCAATTTAAGTTGAAAACTAGTGCAAATACTGAAGGTTGTTCATTTATGCATTCTGCAGGGGCTCAATTGTACTTGATTCGACTCAAATGTGTAATGTTTTCATTCATAATAGTTAATTTGAGCTTCTAATGTTGTACTTTAATTCTAAATGTCCCAAGTTCTAAATGTTGTACTTTAATTCGAACTAGACAAATACATATGATGCATCAAAATGTAGTATATAGAATTCTTAGATCAAACATATATTATAATAGGGACCTATTGCAGTAGTTGGTATAGAAGGGAAAGGGTTTCCTGACAATTTCAAAACTAATTAATTATCAATTACTGTTATAAAACATTATATCATTTAGACTTAATATTAAAATTGTAGTAATTAAAACACTTTAAAATTTTAAACGCGTTATATATTTATTTTTAATAAACGATTTATTCAACTTAATTTCCAATGCTTATTGCTTGACATACATTTTTAAGATTTTTCTTTACATCGTAATGCAAATAAATTAATAATTCTGGATGGATATTTTGCCGACTAGTGAAACTCGTCAATAAGCACGCACGCATATTTCATTGTTGTTGCTTTCTACTTTTAGTTGTTTTTTTGTAATGGTTTTTACACATATTTTGTTGGATGTGAAGTTTAGAATTTCGTAGTTTGATGCAGCCGTCAACATTTCGTAGCATTTTATGGTAATTTTTTTTTGTTTTTTTTTTTTAGTTTGTAGTATTTCAGCTTCTCTATTTTATTTCATGCGCTCCCCACGTTTTATCAATTTGTTGGTAAATATTTATGCGATGCATACAATTTTGTGCTGTAAAGGGTGGGTAAACATCAAATGGGTCATGTCAATGGCACTTTTGACGTTTTGTATGCATTTTTATACCCTATACTCATGAAATGGGTGAAAACGGGGCTTATAATTTTGTGTGAATGTATTTAACAGGCGAAGGAGGCGTGGCAGACCCCATAAAGTATGTATTGATCAGGACGTTGAGCTGAGTCGATCTAGCTATAACTATCGATCTGTCTATCTGTACGTCTGAATGAACTCGTAGAGCTCGGAGCTTAAGCAGTCTTTATCGGAATGTATTTTTGAAATGTAAAGTGTCAGGTATTTTGCAGTCGGGCCTTAGCACAAATCTATAAAAGAGAATGGGGCAGAAAGCGATATGTCACGACAGAAATGAGAAATAACCATTGTTAAACAAGCTCATATATTTAATAATTGTAAAAAGGGACGTGGATATATTTATAAAAATCCCATAAACAACAAATGCATCTTCAGTTGACTATGTAATCAATTCACAAGACATATTTGCTATTTAGAGAATCTTGATTTTGATTTGATTGCTGACTTATATTGAGACATCAGATGATATCCCAAGGTCTCTTTGGGCCGCAAATGAAAAAGAATAATTTCGGTTACTACGCAATGATGCAGGACTTTCTATACCGTGCAATCGAATATAGTTACTAATTTCGACATTTGCTTTGAGGAATGAATTATGGTCCAAGGTGTGAATCTGTTGCTCCATTGCAAAATATTCGCTTAGTTTCTTGCCATAGCGTGCTATTTTAAATTCATTGCAGTGAAATCTTTTACGCCGCTCTTCAAAACTTATACCACTATGTGAGCTATTGATTTTGCTTCTGCTGCTACTACTGCTACTGCTGCTATTTACGTTGCTGAAATTAGCAGAGACCAATTCGGATTCATATGTTGGAGTCAAAAACATAACCTTTTTATAATTTTTTGGACGTATTGGCAGATGCTTTGGATTCAACACAATACCTTTTAAGGGGTGTGGAGTACCAACTGGTATTTCACCATGATGACCAATAGAGTGTCTATGAAGTATTCGCTTTGCCGGTATTCTCACATGTTTTGTTGGAATTTTAGCTTCGATTGTTTTAATCAGAACTCGAGGGTCGATTGCAGTACCCTTATTCGGATGAGGAGTGCCTATTGAAACGACTTCAGATATAGTTTGCCTTAATTTTTTTTCTTCAGACACCTCAATAGAAACAGACCGTTTTTGTATATTAGAAACATCTAGTAATCGCTTTTGCAAGGCTTCTGAATCAATAGCTTTAATTTCGTGGGGAGATGGTGTTTTTTCTCTATAAAACATACTGGCCCTTGGTAATTGTGCTTTTACTTGTCGTCCTTCACTGACCTCTTCTAATCGCTTTTGCAGTTCATCTGAGTCCAAACTTTCGATTGCTCGGTGATATGGTGTTCCAACTTTATCTGAAGAAGTTCGCATGAATCCATAGTCACGTCGAGGCTCAACGCCAGGGGGTGTTAAATCAAAATCTAAATGTTTAGAGCGCTCCATTATGTTTCTACTATGATAGGTAAACTATTAATTTAGAATAAAGGTTTAAGTATTTATTTTTATTCGTGTTTTTTTAATTAATTAAAAAAATCTTTTTTTTTAACCAACAAGAAATGTGTTATGCTTTGTAATTCAACTCAATTGAACTAAATGTATTCAACAGACACTTGACATTGTTTGCCTTATGTTCAAATAGGCTCAAATTTGTTTTGGCAACAAAAATAAAATTATTAAAGTTTTTCACAGTTATTATACCCATTTTTAATGGGTGTTACGAACATTTCCCACAAACTTTATAGCCCGCGTTGTACTTTTATTTAAAGTAATACAAAACTTTAGTAACGTTTATCCAGAGAGTTAAGTTTAAACAGAAGAATAGGAGAGAACTTTATACTGCTTGCTTTTAAACTGATTCCTAAATCCCAAAAATAGTGTTTCTTATAGGCTTTATAGTTTGCTAGATACATAGCTTTATACATAGGAAAGTTAGACAGACGGACAGACGGACACGACTCCATCAACTGAGCCACGAGTCCTTCTCCCTATCCAATAAATTTTTCATTTACATTAACTTTATAGATCCTTCGACACATTTTTTTTAATTGCAAAATCTACAAATAAATTAAATAGACATTACAGCGATAATGGTTATAACGGGTAGTTACTGTAGCGAAACAAAAAATAATTATGCAATAATATAAATAATGTAGTTTATTCCAACCTAAATTGCTATTGTGATTTACGTTTTCTTTTCTTTTTTTTTTTTTTGCTAAATATTAGTTTTTTATCCGATTATTAGACAAGATACCACATTATTTGTTGCGTAGTTTATTATGGTGAATATACAAGAGGAAAACCAAAAATTTATAGAGTTTTGCTTGTTGTAACGGTTTTTTTCTTCTTTGTAACATTTGCTGCTGGCACCAAGGACAGAATTGATGGTGATTTTGCAGTCACAGATGAGGATCGCGCAGCGCTATTTTCTGATATACGACGAAGATTTGATACGTTTCCAGCAGCCAGGATTAGTCCCCGAGTCTGAATAAAATCTCTGATTTCCAACATGGCCTTTTCATAGCTTGCATCGTGGATATTATTTTCCAGCACAATTTCCGATTTCACGGGCATAACAAAGTCGCTCATCTTTTTGGCATTCCTAGTGATGGTGAACTCACCATAATTGAATAAACGACGGCGTTCGTTAAAGCTCAATTGTGGTCGATCAAAGCTGGAAATGGACGCAACGCTTGATTGTTTGTTGAAATCCATACAATTTTTTTGAAGTACCAATCTGACATGTTTTCCAGGCTTCTTTGACCTAGGTGGTGAGATCTGTCTGACACATTTCGTTGGAACTCCGTTTGAGAAATCTGATGCGCGCCTCCTTTTCCCCATGAACATAAGCGACCCTTTATGCCCACCGAGCTTACTGATCATTGCCGAGGCATCTAATGTCTTGCCCTTTAAGGGATGTGGAGTGTTCGATGAGAATAGTTTCCGATGAACTTTGCCCTCATGCGATTCCGTGAATTTAAGATTTATTTCATCCGTCTCCTCAACTCCACTCTGCTGCACTTCCTCCAGCCGGGCCATAACCGCACCCAAACTCACCCCCGTTGAAGCCCGAGGAAATGGAGTCGATGCCTTGGGCGTAACTCGCATCAGGCCATAGTCCCGCTCAGCCAGGGGCACTTCCACAGCTGGTTTGAAGGAAAGTTTGCTGGGTGGCTTGTTGCCCCGTTTACTAGTTTGCATTTTTAAAGAAAGTCCAAATATGTTTATTTGTTTTTGTGTTGTTTATTATGTGTTTTATATTATATGGTATTGCTTGTGTATTTGTTTGTGTACTGTTTGTAGTGGCTTGTGAATATATTTAAAAAATTCACCATTGACATCATGCCAATGTGACATTGCTTGCACTGCCTGCTTTGAACTGCTTGCGTTCTACATCTGAAAGCTCAATGCTATATAACTCTTTATGGCATCGAGCTTTTGCCGAGAGAGCTTTGGTGTAGCTTTCTACTTTCTGAAAAGCTTTTCGATTTGTCTCAAACAGCTGTTAGGGAATGCGTGAAAACATTTGAAAACAAAACGCTCAGCGGTAAGGAAGCAAAAAAAGTGATAAAAATTTAAACTGAAATCGGTGTAATGTGACAAATTAAAACTAAATAAAATAATGGGATGTACATAGGCACAAAAACCAATGACGAATAATATTAAGGAAAATATATCATAGAAAAAGCAAGAAAAATTGAAGGTGAAACTAAAAATTAAAATACCGTGAAGTTTCGAAAATAAATTATTTTAGTGAATAAAAACTAAAATTAAATCTAAAATTTATATGTAATTTAAATAAAAAAGTACACAATTTATTTCAAAAAGAGTTTCTTTAAATGCTTTAACAAAATTGTGATTGAAGTGTCTACTATTTCAAACAGTTGAAACTACCTTTAAAATGGAAAGTAAGAAAAGCCTGAGCCCTGAGTGACATTGAAAGGCAACAGTGCGGGAGGAGGACAATGACACGATTCCTCTGCCTTTTCTAATGAATTATGACATTTTGCCGGTGCGACCATTACCGTTAGCTTCATCAGGCCAGCCTTCCCCTGGCGATATAAACATCAACGTGTTTTACTTATTTCCTTCATACACACCTGAACATATACTTATATATATTTGCTCGTCTTTGAAAATAATTTTGTAGCAGCACAAAGGACATTAATAGGATGGGCACAATACACATTGTATATGCGTCAAAATGAGTGAAAAGAAATTTTTGCACTTAACGTGTTTTGCCTCTCCAGCTACTTCAGTCTGTCTGTCTGTGTCTTGGGCTTGTTTAACGCTTTTTTCACTTCGTTTTATTTTTATACCCTGTACTCATTGAAAATGTGTAAAAACAGGGCTATTAACTTTGTGCAAACGTATGTAACAGGCAGAATTATTATTATTATTATTATTCATGGCAGAATTATTCTTGATTTAGGCCAAGGGCTAGGTCCGTTAAAACGCTGAGATCCTGAAAATTATAAGAGATTGAGCAGTCATTTTCAATATTTTCAAAAGCATTGTCCTTGCGCTTTATTTATTTGTAGACCCTTTACTATAAAAAAGAGGGTCTATTAAGTTAGTGCAAATGGGATATGTGTGTAACACCCGAAAGAAACCTGGTATATATATTCTTGATCAGGACGACAACCCGAGTCGATAAAGCCACAATATTAAATCTACAGACTTCTTGGGCACGTAGTCTATGGCATTCTCCACCGATGCTGTAAATTTCATTAAGATCCGATACAAAACAGAGAAGATATGCAACAGAGAATTTTCTTCAATATGTGCCAGACCTATTAAATTCTCTCGATGCTGTAAATTTCATTACAATCGGTTAAAAAACACCGAAGATATGCTATTGAGCAGTAGTGGATGGTGTACCGCATACCCGCGTAGCTGAGTAGCTGTGCCTCTGATTGTGTTTGTAAGTACATTTATACAAAGTAAAGGGTCGCCTACAGTCGGTTACGCCCGACTGAACTGCCCCGTCCATTTATTTTAATACACTGTACTAATTGGTTTTGAATTATATTTAAAATATAGGGTGCAGGGTATACTACAGGCGTACGCTTCTGACTGATTGGCTCCGTCCTTGTTGGTTTTTAAGCATTTTCTATGTGTTTGCTTAACAGCCTCTTAGTGCTGTGTGACTCCCATGAAATTCATTGCGAATGCATACAGACATGTGGCATTCATTCATTCATTCGTTCGTACGTCTCAACATAGACTTGTCTAGTGAAAGCGTGTCTTGAAACCTGTAGGGTTTGACACTCCCCAAGCAAATCCCTTGTCGCTGAAAGGAGTCGGGGGCTCTAATCCTGCAAGTGGAGTTGTTGGGAAAAACAAAAACAAAGCTGTCTCAACTGGACACACACTCTCACCCACACCGAGAGCTATCTGCTTGGTTATTGGGTTTGTTTTCACGGCTTATGTGCAGGACTTAAGCCCCCAAAAACTTTCATAAATTTGTGCACTATCTCTCTCTTAGGCTTAGGCAAAGAAAAAAGAAAATTGAAAAAAAAACGTACTCAGAACTTGGCCAAAGAGCTTTCCCTTCAATTCCGTTTGTTGCGCCAAGTATTTTCAAGTGTACCTTTTGCTTCTTTTGCCCAAATATTTGTTACCAGCTCTCGATTGTTAGCTGCCATTTAGGGCGTCAAGAATGCGAACTAAGAGGAAAAAATAATATTTTTCTGTGCATTGCTGAGTGTCGCAAATGCCTTAACTCAGGCAATGAGCTTAAGTCTGGCAGGTACATGACAAGTGTCCTCAAATCGAACCAAATTTCCTTCATTTTTATACACTGTAACCGCAATATAGAACCATTATTTTAATAAAAACTTTGAAATAGTTATAGATACAAAGCAAACAATTTTTGTATACAATTATTTATTTTATTCGATTAAATTAGTTAAAATATTAAATATTACATTTAAAAAAGCAACTATTAATATACATATAATAATATAATAGTATGGGTTTAATAGTGATATTCTACATTCGTTAATATATTCTGTTATTTATTATTTTAATTTTTTGTATACAAGAACGAACTGAGGCAAATGAGACAAAATAGTTGAAATTAACATAGTGTAAATAAATATAATTTAAACTGCTTGAATAAGTATTTGAACCACTCTACAAGAGATGACGCACCCTGACAATTTCTAAGATGTTTGAATGTTCGTTTTATTGAAATAGTTATTCTTCTCAACGCCTCTTATTGAATTAAAGATAGACTGGTATTAAAATGAGTTATCTATGTACATATATGGCGTGTACGAAGTCTAAAGAAATGTTTAATGTAACAGATATCATTAAATTGAATATGTGTTTTTTAATATCTAAGAAGAACTACACTAATTTTATTGAATTGAAGGCTTTTGCTAAAGAGGAAATATACGGGAACCTATAAAAATTATAATAGCAAATCAGCAGGGTTTTTTTGTGGTAAGGTAAGGGGGATGTGTCTAAAATTTAATTTTACTGCAAAGGAAAACTTAAATATGGTGTCTTTGGTACTATGTGGGGTTTGCCACACCTCCTTTTGGGTGTTATACACAATTTCCATTTCCACCAAGACATTGAACTCTTTTGTTCCTATTCAATGTACAAATATACACATTTATATATTTTTATAGACGGAACTACGCTGGGATACTCTTAGCAATCGCATATAACATTGGACCCATTTTTTCAGGGTAATCTAGCTCTCGAGTGCTCACGGCTGTAGCCTTTCCAACTGTTGGTGCTCTGCATTCAGTGGGCGCTTTTTTATGTGCATTGCTGAAATGGCTGACTGAGTGAACTGAACAGAGTCGAGCAAAGCTGACAGTCAAGAGCACAACATAAAAGTGAGCAGCCAGCGGGAATATGGCCGTTAGGGAGGGAAGCAAGCTTGGCAAACTGGGTGACCACAATTGGGCGGTTTTGAAACCACGGTAGCCACAGCTAATGAGGGAGCCTGGGCTCAGAGAATCCCAGCGAACGGCATCTAATTATCATCATTTGGTTTTTTTTAATGAAATTTTTGTGTTTTGTTTTTACTTGCATAGACTACAACAACGAACCGAGTGGCACGGGGGCTTTGGCCAGCAGCTTCGATAAGTCTGTACTGCACATTTCCGACTGGCTGACTTGGGAACAAAACATGATCAAGATACAGAGCGTGCTTGTAGATGATGTGGATGCTGTTCGGTTGGCCATCGAAAAGCAAGAGGTGAGTGCGAGTCCACTGAATGGCCACTTGGCAGGATTTTAAATGCGTTTTCCACTTTCCAGAAAGTTTTACGTGAATTGAAAATGAAAAAACCGCAACTCAATGAACTGGTGCACACTGCCGAAGTGCTTAAAGGCGATACCAAGCGTCAGCAACTGCAGGAAAAAGGTAAATACTATACAACTAAATAATATAAAAAAAACTAGCTTATGTGAATCACAATTAAAGTGATTGATAGACATTCAGCGAAATTGAATTAAATCTCGATATAATGGAAAATTTGTTACTTGTTCTGAGTACGAGTTAAGCTTTAAGCTCATAATATTTAATTAAACTGGTTGAGCTTTGATTGCTTTATAGTAATGAGCCCCAATGTTAAAGCTTGAATATAATAACTCATTTTTTAATGGGTACAGGGTATAAAAATACGTCCCAGACCAGGCCATCTACTCTATAACCTAATTTCATTGCGATGGAATTTCGCATTTAAAATGTTAGGTTTAAGTTATTTCTGTGGATATATAAAAATTTCCAGAAATAACAAAATTTTTGTAAACAGACAAGCGTTAATTGTGCAGAAATCGTCTCTTGGAATGTGCCCGATACTTTCATCGAAACACATTGGCAAATCTGATGGCCCATGAAAATTTCATTAGGCCTTTTTAGCTTGCTGTGTCTACCTTGCTGTCTGCTAAATGCCATTATGAATTGCATGCAGTTTGCGATTCACCTGGGGAACGTCCAGAAACATTTGCCATTTCCTCTGAACGGTATTCGTGCAAACAAATTTCCGCTTTTGCCAGACACCAAACACACATACATCTACACACATCTATCTAGCCAACTGGATTCATATGAAATGTGCAGGGTAAACAGAAACAGAAGCTGAAACAGACACTAGATCCACTTCAAATTGCCGACTCAGTCTTGGCACTCGCCTGTCTAACTGACCCGAAAGATGGCCATGCATTCTGGTTCTTTTGCTGGAAGTTCATTAGGTGTTTGGGACGGTCTGTCGGTTGCGAAATTTACATAACGAGGCCGTGAACTCTCGGACCTTAAGCTCTGTGTTTGTGCGTAGAGCTTGTGGCATCTGGTTTTGTCTTGATGTCCAAACTGCCGCCATGCCAAACCCCTTCAATATTGATTATTGCAATGCATACTCTTGAAAATCCTTTAGTTATCGTGCTAAATCATATTTTGATTTCAAAAATAAAATATTATTGGTTTTTAATGCAAAACAATAATCGAAAGAATTGGCTTTTGTCGATACGCCAAGTGCTAATTAGGTTTAAATTAATCCAATATTTTGAAGAAGGAAATAAAAAGCTTTATAAAATTCTATAGCATACTTTTGGGATTCTGAAAAAAGTGATATTTAAGTATAAAACTTCATTGCTCATTGCAGCTGCCACAAATTTTGCCTGACTATTTATTTATTTATTTATAAACCTTGGATGTTTATATACATATAAATCAATCTACAAATTCACAGTTTTGTCACAGTTCATAAAGGGCAAGCAAAGCAATCGACCTGAATAACTCGGTCGACTGACAGCAAAAGACAATGGCAAAGTTCAAAGCAAAAACAAATACAAATAACCACGCACACATTCTCATTCCCCATGCTCATTGAAACCTCGGTCAATTGTTGAACTGAATTAAATATATCTTAGAATTTGTCTGCTGTGGTGAATATGCAATCACAGTTTGACAGTCTCTGTGCAAAGAGCATAATATTTGCCTAAGAGAGTTTTGTGCGTTGAGGGGCGCATGCTCAAATGTCAAATAAAAATCGTAAATAAAAATAAATTAATTCTTTTATTCCCATTTTATCCTTTGGATTAATTGCGAGTCTCGGCTCAATGTTAATATGACAGGCCCACAGTCAGCGTTTGACAAGCCAAGTGAATATATTTTTATGGCCAGCGCTGTGACTGTTGTGGGCTGTTGTTGTTGCCGCTTATGTACATTGTTTGGTACTTTATGCCATTGTTTGCCAGAGGGAATTGGCCTGCAGTCCACAGCATGCATTGCCTGACAGTGTGTGTGTGTGTGTGTGTGTGTGTATGTGTGTTGTTACATATTATTATGATGTTTTGGTTTGTCATAAACATTTGTAACTTGTCCTGCCAACGACCCAACACGTACACACACAAGTGACTCTCCGCCGTTGCACTAAGCACAGCAACAACAATACATGTTGCACGAATCAGGGCTTGCCACATTGCACAGTGGTCGCTTCCATACGACACAGGTTCGTTGTGATTTTGGAATCAGTAATCCCCGTCTTTTAACATAAAATACGTATTTAAATTGATGGTATTTTAATAAACTAAATAGCTTGTTTTGAGAGTTTTCAGTTTTCCATTTGTCATATCTCTATATCGATTATGGCATTCTCTTTGGACGCATTAAGATCGGATGAGAAACTACGAAGATATGCAACAGAAAATTGTTAGACTAAGCTGAAGGGGGTATATATCGCATGTAAAAACCAAACTTTAAAGTTTCCAACTGTCTGTTCTTTATATTATTTATTTGTGTATTTTTAAGAGGTACAATTTTAAAGTTAAATAAATTTGAAAACTACGATATTTATAAAAATTTGCTCCGATTGGTTCTATGGAAGCTATAGGATATAGTCATTCAACGTGTCAAACATTATTTATTACATATTTAAAATTTTTTGTTTCATCCATTCAACCTCAACCACTGTGCGTTGCTGCAGACTTGTACTACCACATACCATATGCCACTGATACTTGAATTCGACTTTGTTGTGCTACCTCAGGCGCATTACAGGCATTTGATTGTCTGAGCGAGGGCAGAACTGTCCTTTCGTATACCCTGTACACGTAAAATGCATTAGAGGTGTGGGTCATTTACAAAAGAACGACTTCTGGGATATATTTCCAGTAAACTATGTTGTGCTTAGTTTAAGTAGTAATGTTATTTCGTTAAAAAAGTTTAGCGTAAATTACAAAATTACAGGGTATATTTTATTCTTTGAAGAATTTTAAAAGACCGTAATGCGTTTCTACAATATAATAGACTGGCTGATACAAGATACGCCAAGTGCAAAGTCAGCAAATGTTGATTGTTGATTCCCAATTATTTCTTGGTTTATTCTTAGGACATTTGTAGTTTAATTGATTTTCTTTGATATTGAATGTTGTCTAAAGTCATAAACAATTTTTCTGAATTTTTATAATGTTTTAGCTTGTCTCTTATAATTTATTTCCAACTTAGATGCAATAATTTCCATTTTGTAAAATTATTTTAATTACTCTTTGTAATCTTTCAACATGTCTCAATTTATTTTCAATCTATGTGCATTAATTCGCACTTTGTCATCTCAAAGGAGCATACGTATTAATCTGCAAATTGCGGCAAATTGCCAAGAAAATTGGGCATTGGGCCAAGTGACTGAATGAAGTCATGGTTATTACACAATTTAATTGCCTTTTAAACTCTGTAATTGTACCCTGCAGTGTCTGCTCCTCTTCTGCCCCATGCTTGCCGTTTATCTGTGGCAAAACGGGCTGCACACAAAATCAATTAATTACGCATTTTGTAAGCCGACGCTTATTTAAACCATTATTTATTGCCACATGTATGTGGCTCTTTGGCGTGCTCGGAAAACTTTTGCCAACCCCGGGCGATCTACAGATATTTCAAGTTTTGTTATCATGAATAAAATGCCTACACAAAGCCAGAGTGCACAAGCCGAAAGTCCAAATTGTGACTGCCAGTCGTAAATCTGTCTTTGACATGCAATATTAGTGCAGCGGCTGTTGCAGCACCGACAACCCAAACAACAATACCCAGGATAACAAAGCACATTCTGTGTAAGGACAACGCACTCTCGCCTGAGCCCAGGGTTAGGGTTTGGGTTGGGTTTGGGCCCAGTATGTGGTCCTACAGCCTGGCTACAGAACAGCTACCAAATTGCCTCTAATTGCCGTCTTGCTTTCAACTTGCCAAACACCCGAACTCCAGAGCACCAGGACACCAGAACACCAGAACACCAGAACACCCTGTGCCTTTCGTGCTCTGTTACACGCCCACTTCACGCCATTACATGCTTTAATAGGCCTGCCCCTCACCCCTGCTCGCACTCTTTCGCTTATCTGCCTGCTTAGCTAGAGCTTCCTGCCCAGTGTCTGTACTCTCAAGTAGTATTTTTTGTTTTTTATTTTATTTTTTGTGTAGCTGACGCACTTTCAAAAGGCATGCAGACTTTGTTATGGAGTTTACAATTTATTATTATTTTCTAAAATATTTTTGTATGAATTATTTGCAAAATCCTTCGTGCTTGTTTATTCAATTTCCGAGAATTAAGATGCCAATTATTATTTCAAATGTTCCTTGTCCTTTTTTTTAGGTTTTTATCTTTTGTGAATGATCCCCAAGAATCTGAACCTAAGTACATATCGTGAAAAAAATATTGGTTTTATGATCAACCAGTAAGGTTAAATTATCTGTAATCAAGTCGAGGGAAATGTCTGTTACATATCTTCGCAGTTTTTTATCCAACCGTTAAGCCCTTTATTAAAAATATAAAATTGTGAAAAATCTTGAACAAGGTTGATCTGATTATTGCATAGGAAAACCTAAATTTGAAATATAGTTTGCGAGATTTCGACAGACGGATATGGCTATAAAGTTCGTCATCCTGAATAAGAATATACTTACTCAAGCATACAAATTGCAATCTTTTAATATCTAATAATTCGTTACCAAAGTGTATTTTTGTATTCTTTGTGTATTTTTTCGCTTTTGTCATTTCGCTTTTCGTTTTTAATTACTTAAAAGTGTAGTCTTTATGGCTCCTTAACCTCAGACCTTTGGCTCAGGGCAATTGGGCTCTTTGGCTTTATGAAACTTGAGCACTCAACACCACCCCAATACTGTCCGCCCTTCACCCTTATCAGTCAACCTCCTTTCAACAGAGACGAAAATAGAAAACAGCCTTAAATTGTCATGGCTGTCAGCCTTTTCAGACGGCAAGTTATTCGCTTAGATAGTTTAGCACACAGAATTTTGTGCCACACTAGAAGAGGATAAAGACAACGAGCTATGTAAAAAATGTCTGCAAAATATTACAGGTCGTTGCTTGTGCCATTTTAACGTTGGAACTATGCGTTTTGATGCCAACAGAATGTCCTTGCCTGCAGCAGCTAAGGCTTTCCCTTCATACCCTCACAGAGGCCGGAAAATGTTGCCGTTTTTCCGAGTTGTTGTTTTTATAGTCCTTCTCTCAACTGGGGAACCAGATACTCTCACTCATTACGCAAATTGTCTTGGGTTAACTGTACGTGCTTGTCATGTATGAGAGTAGATTTGCATGCATGATTCCAGTTGGCCCCTGCCCCTGCCCCCTCCTCCGCCTCATCACTCATCACACTTTGCATTGCTGCATGCGGAATTTTAATTGAATTTATTTTAAAGCCGCATTGAATCCGTGGGTATTAAAATATACATCCTTTGAGGTGTGTTTGTTTATTACACAAATTACTGCATTTAGTTGAAGTTTATTTAAATAAAGTAATAATAATTAAAAATAATTTAAATAAATATGAATTTATTGAAATCATCCCTATTCATAAGGAATATATAAATTGAAATTATTACACATCACTATGGTATAAATTACCACACAACAGTAACAGTATACCATAAAAAAATAATACAAATTTTATATTTTCACAAAAAAATTGAAGTAGTATATATAATTTTATTTGCTTTTTTAAATCTTACAATAAGAATTTACAATTCACTCGATACGATATCAATACAAAACCTCTTTTATTATTAATATTTTTTATATTTTTTTAATACAATAATGTAGTTTTCGAGTACCGTAATAAATCAAAATACAATATATTAAAATGCAATACTACAATGTCGAATTTTAAAATTATTAAAATAATTAAAAATACCTTAAATTATATTTAAAGTATACTGATATTTATAAGACACAATTTGACTTTGTTTAAACATTTCTCTTAATAATGTTTTTACAAAATATTAAAAGTTTTGTTTATAAATTGCAATTAAATGTTTAATTTAATTAACGAAGTGTAATCTAAATTCACAAATTGCTAAAGTATGCAATTGTAGTTCTTTTTAGGCCTTTTTATTGCTTCTTGAAAGTATTTTCCTATTTCTCGCGCTGTTTAATAAAGTGTTGTAGCAATCAGAGTAGTCCAAGTCATTAGGGGCATTGCACACAATTCCAACTGGCACAAGACTCCACGTGATAACCACCCCATCGAGCGAAGGTGATAAGAGCTGGGAGAAAGGGATAAAAACAAATATATACAGGGAACAATAACAACAGCACACAAATTCCGTCAATAGAGTCGGCACGTTGTTAATACTGTGTACACTGAGAGAAAAATTAGGGGAACTTTGTATATCAAAGGTTCAAGGAGACAGCACGAAATTATTTATTCAAGCGAGCACTTAAGATTCTTGTTTCTATTTTTAAATACGAAGCGCTTGCATGAGGAAAAGCAGTCCACCCTCTGACTATCGAGCAAATTGTCTGTTGCATATCTTTACTTTTTTATATATGGAAAATTACAATTCTGTAGCTTTAAATTTGCTTTTCTTTTTTTTCGTTTTGATTTGCTTGCTGCACAGGAGAACCTAAATATTACAAATGTTTTTTCGAGCTCTTGCTGCTTGAGATATTTAGGTGTTTATACGGACAGACCAACATGGCTATATCGACTCAGCTCATCATTTGGGTCAAAAATATATATATTCTTTGTGGCCATTTTGTGGCCTTGTTCTTTTGAATTAATTTACGATTTTATACAAGTTTGTACTTGAATTTCGGAACAAAGCGGATTCATTCGAGAGCTGTGTTTTGTAGAACGAATCATGCTTTATTTTTCTGAGTGTGTGTGTGAGTAAAGTGTGAATGTGTGCAACCCTGGCAAAGCTGATGTAAAAAGTTTCTTATCAGTTGTCAAGGTTTGTGGCAGACATGCTACGTCGCGCTTGCCGCACGCACAACATGTGGCAGGAAGAGGTTGCTGGCCCCAGAATGCGAATTCCGGTCTCCCGCGCTCCAGCTCCCGGCTATGGGGCACAAGCCACTGCGCATGGCATGCAGAAGCAAAACAAACTGACGGAATGCCGGCTAAAGAGAGCGCTCCAGCGAAAGAGAGAGCGCCGCAGAGAGCAACCCGCCAGGTGGGTGGTTGCTTGCTGGGCTCTCATGCCGCGGCATGCCGTTGGGGCATGGGGCACGGGCGGCCATTTGGGTTGTTGGGTTGTTGGGCTGTTGGGTTGTTGGGTTGTTGTTTTTGGGGTTGCTGTCTATCGCGCTTTGTTTACCCATTGTTTGGGGTTGCTGCTCCCGCTAAACGCCCTCTCTCGCTCAGCTCGGTGCAGCTCGCTCTCTGTCTGGAGCTCAAGAGCGGTTTCCGTGTTTCGTGCTCTTTTTTATATATTTTTGTTGCGCTCGATATATGGCAAACAGTGCGGACTTTGACAGCAGTCAGCCCAGGACATTCGTGGGCTTTGACTGCGTGCCCAACGGTTGTGAATACGAGTACTATACGAATATATTCATTCTTTATGCGTGCAAATATCTGCTACAAATTGTGGCAAAGCCAACTGTGAATTCTGTGTAAATTGCCGAGCAACTTGAGCTCCAAATAATTGCATACAATTAGCTTCGTTTTCACGCCGTCTCTCTGTGTGTGTATGCGTGTGTGCGAGTGTCTGTCAGTGTATGCGTGTGTGCACGTGTGTGTTAACGTTTTTTCGGGAAAAGCCAAACCACAAAACGGCATGGCGTTTAAAGTTTTCGTCTGCATTGGATTATTGCCCAGCCCTGCCAATAATATATATACATACATATATATAAATATATATATAGCCTCAGACAAGCCCCGCGCCCGCCCGCTCATGCTCTCACATGCTTGCTCTCTTTAACCGGTGTCGCTCTTGTTTTGTTTGTTGTTGCTTTTGTGTAAATCAATAAACCTGAGGGTGGCAAAAAAACCGCAAAATGTTGTCGACGCGTACCGTAACAAAAAACGGAAATAGATATGAAAATAAAAGTATACAATATAATAAAAACAAAAAGCAAAACAACATAACATAAATACGAACCAAATAAAATAAATTTCCCTTTTCAATCGCTGTTAAAAAATGTAACCTCTGCGTTTAAGTTTAATTGAAAATGTTTTATTCACGTAAACAATGTTCGCATGCTGCCGTCTGGCATAATTGAATGGGTGCCTGAATATGCATATGAATGCCATGTAAATCAAATGAATCACAGTATGAATTATTCATGTTAAATGTGCATTTATGCAAAAGTTTTTAAATGCGCATCACGGGCAATACAATTTTTAAAATAAAACATAATTTACAAAATCTAAATGCAAATTATATCTTAATCTAACTGAATTATTTTGCACAATTATTTATTAATTATGTGTAATTTATATAAATACCAAGTAACATGCTAAATTCTTCGAAATATTAAAATATTAAATGCAACCAAACAAAAATCATAGCAGTTAATCACAAACTGCAGACATTTAAACCTAAGAACAATTAGTTTATAATTTTAGTTTTATATTATATATTAATTTGTTTGTAAATATTATTTATTCTGTATTATAGATTTTATTTTTTTGTGTTAGTATTTTATTAATATTTTTTGTTTATTTATTAATATTGTTCATTATTTATATTTTTATAATTATTTGTTTTGTATTTTTATTCAATTTAATTATTTTATATTATTTTATTTATATATTGTTTTTAAATTTTGGTATTAATAAGAAGCAACTTGTAATTTTGAACCCTATTGTTTGCTTTGTTCATAATTTGTTGATGTTCATTTTATTTAGTGTTGATTTATTTCAAAAGAATTTGATTTATTTTTAAAGTATTTTCTGTGTATCAAATTTAGGCTCAATATCCCAGCTCAATTGCCTTATAGTAGTACATATGGGCAATTCTCCCAAAAAGGGGCCACCTAAAATTGAAAAGTTATCGAATCTTTTCGGCATTGATATATGTTATAGCCCTAGCGAAACTAAAAATTTTGATATGGCGTTTGGGGGGGTGGGGGGCGTGGCTCCCACGTTATAGGGTGTCAAAGTTTTGGGTAGTATAATTTTCAAATGTTAATAACTCTTACAAGGCTAAACCGATTTGAACATACTATATGTCGATTTCATATAGAATTGTCTAAATTTTCATAAAAAAATATTTTTTTTTTTTTAAATTAATTTTTTATATTTAAAATTAAAATTAAAATTTTTTTTTTAATTTTGAACCCTGAATGCCCCCTTCGATTTTTTTCTAAAATATCTCAAAATGATCCTTACTTCATTACCTAAGTACCTGCCAAGTTTCGTTTTGGGACAGCCAGAAACATGGACGCTACAGGTGATTTTGTAACGCACGGTCAATGAAAATCGTGTCTCCTATACGGTGTGTAAGGTACTGATTTTGATAACACTGGCCGACAAATTTTTCGAAAGTCGAGACCTTTAAAATTTTATTTTCGATCCCGAAGCGTTTTGGAGCGCGGATTTCAAAAATCGACACCAAAAAATTATTTACCTACTCGTTCTCCAGATATCGGGCGATATATATTTGGTCGATGGTAGGTGCATATAAACTAGCATAAAATCAAAACGGCCAAACCGATTACCGTTATGTTGGTTTTAAAAGAAAGATTAAAGTTGCCCACACATATTCTTAGTACATTATAAGAAGATTGGACGCATAGTTTCCTCCCTACATGAAAACTACCGCACTTGCAATCAGATTTCTTGAACATTTTTCAATTTCGGACGCAAATTTTCTGGTAACCTTAAAAAAAAAAAATTTTTTTTTTTCAATATCATAAGATATATAAATTTTACGTCATTTGGTATATCCCTCGTTAATATTGGCCATTTAGTTTTGAAGTTATAAGCGAAAAACGAAAAACACCCGAGTTACGCTGCATGTATTTTGGTTAGGCGCACTCTAGCGGTTAAAATTCTGCGACATTCTGCGGCATTCCATTCTGTAACCAAAATACATGCAGCGTAACTCGGGTGTTTTTCGTTTTTCGCTTATAACTTCAAAACTAAATGGCCAATATTAACGAGGGATATACCAAATGACGTAAAATTTATATATCTTATGATATTGAAAAAAAAAAATTTTTTTTTTTAAGGTTACCAGAAAATTTGCGTCCGAAATTGAAAAATGTTCAAGAAATCTGATTGCAAGTGCGGTAGTTTTCATGTAGGGAGGAAACTATGCGTCCAATCTTCTTATAATGTACTAAGAATATGTGTGGGCAACTTTAATCTTTCTTTTAAAACCAACATAACGGTAATCGGTTTGGCCGTTTTGATTTTATGCTAGTTTATATGCACCTACCATCGACCAAATATATATCGCCCGATATCTGGAGAACGAGTAGGTAAATAATTTTTTGGTGTCGATTTTTGAAATCCGCGCTCCAAAACGCTTCGGGATCGAAAATAAAATTTTAAAGGTCTCGACTTTCGTCGAAAAATTTGTCGGCCAGTGTTATCAAAATCAGTACCTTACACACCGTATAGGAGACACGATTTTCATTGACCGTGCGTTACAAAATCACCTGTAGCGTCCATGTTTCTGGCTGTCCCAAAACGAAACTTGGCAGGTACTTAGGTAATGAAGTAAGGATCATTTTGAGATATTTTAGAAAAAAATCGAAGGGGGCATTCAGGGTTCAAAATTAAAAAAAAAATTTTAATTTTAATTTTAAATATAAAAAATTAATTTAAAAAAAATATATATATTTTTTTATGAAAATTTAGACAATTCTATATGAAATCGACATATAGTATGTTCAAATCGGTTTAGCCTTGTAAGAGTTATTAACATTTGAAAATTATACTACCCAAAACTTTGACACCCTATAACGTGGGAGCCACGCCCCCCACCCCCCCAAACGCCATATCAAAATTTTTAGTTTCGCTAGGGCTATAACATACACTGAAGAGCAAAACTGTAACACCGTTGTGATACTCTAACTTCAACTGTCTGTATCTTCTCTCTTCTGTTGAATGGATTTCAAAGATCTTAGTGTTGTTTTGTTTGTCAGTTAGTCTACCATATATTCTAAAAATTTGATGCCATTTGACAAGCTCGAAGAAGTATGCCAAAGCAAAATGTAAAAAATGTCAAGTGTTACAGTTTTGCACCCTTGCTATATTTAAAAAAAAAATTTTTTTATTTTAATTTTCTGTAATGTATCTACAGTTTCTTTTAATTTTTTAGTAAATCTAAGCAATTTTACATAATGTGGGTGTACAATTGTCCTGATTTAGTGTACCATTCGTCCTTTGTCCTTTTCACAACCCCATAATACCACTACGTAGGACCCCAAAATTCCCTAGCTGCTATTTTACTTGGACTCAAAATTTTTTAATTGCATTCCCATCGGGAGACAGTGTCTTTCACACAATAAATAGAAATTTGGGTTTTGACTTTATATTTTGGCCAGAAAGGACGTGCTTTGGGTCAGTTGCTCTCTAAAAAAGGGCATTTTTGAGCAAAAAGACCCATTTTTCCGATAAAATTCTGTTCTGGAAGAATCCATTTTAAAAAATTGTAAATATTGCTTCTTTTACTTTATACTATCAATTAAAGCCAAAAGACCAACTGTATTTTGGTTAATTTCAGCCAAAAATCAACATTGACCTGACACGCTGCCTGCTGATTTGCTGCGCTTTACATGTGCCATACAATTTACATGCAATTTACATGGTTACAGCAAAACAGCAGTCAGGGTGTCAGATAAATGTTTTTTTGAGACTTAAAATAACAAAATACAGTTGGTCTTTTGGTTTTAATTGATAGTATAAAGTAAAAGAAGCAATATTTACAATTTTTTAAAATGGATTCTTCCAGAATTTTATCGGAAAAATGGGTCTTTTTGCTCAAAAATGCCCTTTTTTAGAGAGCAACTGACCCAAAGCACGTCCTTTCTGGCCAAAATATAAAGTCAAAACCCAAATTTCTATTTATTGTGTGAAAGACACTGTCTCCCGATGGGAATGCAATTAAAAAATTTTGAGTCCAAGTAAAATAGCAGCTAGGGAATTTTGGGGTACGCTACGTAGTGGTATTATGGGGTTGTGAAAAGGACAAAGGACGAATGGTACACTAAATCAGGACAATTGTACACCCACATTATGTAAAATTGCTTAGATTTACTAAAAAATTAAAAGAAACTGTACATACATTACAGAAAATTAAAATAAAAAAAATTTTTTTTTTAAATATAGCAAGGGTGCAAAACTGTAACACTTGACATTTTTTACATTTTGCTTTGGCATACTTCTTCGAGCTTGTCAAATGGCATCAAATTTTTAGAATATATGGTAGACTAACTGACAAACAAAACAACACTAAGATCTTTGAAATCCATTCAACAGAAGAGAAGATACAGACAGTTGAAGTTAGAGTATCACAACGGTGTTACAGTTTTGCTCTTCAGTGTATATCAATGCCGAAAAGATTCGATAACTTTTCAATTTTAGGTGGCCCCTTTTTGGGAGAATTGCCCATATATCATAATTTAGCCATTTTGCAATTACCTTTACTGCAAACATAAATAAACAACGTAAACATAAATCTAATATTACCTGCAGCTGCACACACAAATCATTTGCCTAATTAATGAATGTATAACCAGAAAAGCGAAAAAGAACAAAAAATAGAGGAGGAGGAAAGAAGGGAAATGCCATTATAATTATAATAATAAATGCTACATTTCGGACGTTCTGCAAATTTACATATAAATATTCAATAAAAGCCAAGCTAGAAGCCAACAAGAGAGACGCCAAATAAAGTGGGCGTATATTGTGGCAACAACAACAAACGCAACAATAAGCTATACAATTGTTGTTTGTTGTTATTATTGTTGTTGTTGTTGGTGTTGTTGTTGTTGTTGTTGTTGTAAATGTGTTTCAATAAATTACAAGAGCGCGTAGAACGCGCAGGCGAAGGCGCGTAGCAGCTGAGAAAAAATTATGTAGCATAACTTGAGGGGTGGCAGTACGTGCGCACTGTGGCGCAAAATACCAGATTTTTGGGGAATTTATTTATAACTCAAGAACAATGTAAAAGATTTTTAGAGAAGTGGGCGTAGCTCCGCTGTTTTAAGGAGTAAGAACTCTATTATCTTGGATTTGCAAATACTTTTTTATAGCAAAGTGGCATAATATGTATATTATTGAGTAAAGCTTAAAAAAACGCTCATAGCTTATAAATATATAAAAATGTACTATATTTATAAATATATAAATATATAAAAATTTTCCATATGTGTATATACATACATAACTAAAAACCTTGTTAATACATGTTAAAAGTAACATAACAGTTTAATGCTTTTCTGATATAGCTCCGTCAAAAGCAAGAATTTTAATCAATTTTTGAAATGAATGCCAAGGAATCTAGTCTTTTTGCCCATAGTGGTGTGCAAAGGGAATGGGGGGCTATAACTGTGTATGTGTGCGAATGGCAATTCATTGGAGCCGCACAAAAACAGCAACGCCAGCGGAAAAGCAAGGAATATTCAAGAAAAAATTGGCGTTCACTCAAATGAAAACAACATAACAAAAGCAAAAACAGCAGCAGCAACAACAACAACAACCACAGTGGCATGAACAACTTGAGAAAACGGTGTTGAAACACACACTCAACTTATTTGACTTGATTGCACACTTGAAGGCGGAAAACTACATTACATTTATGCCCGCCATTGCATGTCTGTCTGTATGTTTGTCTGTCTGTGTGGCTGTACATGTATATCTCTAAGCAACGCCACAAAGGTGCTGTATATGAAAATAGTTTTCAAGTCTTCAAGTCTCAAATCGTTTTTTGTCTGCTTAATGCCCCGAGTTGCCTTCAAAGTCCTTGCTCAACTCAATTCACAAAGACAATAAAGTCTGCTGCAAGTTAATTCCTCAGCTGCCACTTCTACAAACATTTCACAGTTTTTGCCACACACTTTATGTGCTTTAGAGTAAACAGCAAGTTGTGGAAGTTTGGTAAATTAATTTCTTTATGCAGCAGATAGACAGAGATGAGCTGCCACTAAATCAACATTTAGTGTTTAACTGTCAGTGTTGGCAATGTTCTATTGACAAAGTGAAGAAATTTGTGAAAAAAGCCAAAAATAGAATAGATAAGTTGCGATTGTACTTGCCTCCCTCAACAAATCTATCTATAAATCTATTGTACCTTCTTTAAATATATAGGTGTTAAAGGATTTACAGCAAATATCGTTAAAAACTATGACAACAGACCCTCAATTGTTCCTTATTTACATTTTTTTAAATTCAATAATATGCTGAAAAAAGCTGTATTCGAATTTTCGATTAGAAACAGAACTTTCCTTACCGTTTAGTTTAGTTTTTTAAATCGTCACTTAAGTTTTCTAGCAAATGCTTTTTAAAAACAGTCAAACTTGACGGAAAAAAGCGAAATTGACAACAGTGATAAGGTGATAAAGGGTATGGGTAGAGAACCTGCCCTAAGCACTTGATTAATGTTGAGCTATTATAGCTAAAGACAATGCATGACTCAATCGAGTATTAGAGAAACATTAATGCTGAGGGTTCAACCAGTAAATATCACATATTAAATATACGTTTTAGTGTGGATTTATCTCTGCAAGCATATTCGATTTTGATTTATTGTGCCGAATAAGTAATGCTATTAACGGCGTTTTTTCTAGTACATCAATCGATATCAATTTGGAGCAAAACTTCGAATGTTTTAGCCAAGAGAAGTCATATTTTTGTTGCATACCTTGGGGGGGCAATATTTTGTTTTGCTCTCAAATACAAAAATTAAGTTAAACTTCCCAAATGATGTTACTTCAAAGATAGTTTTCTACAAAAATTTGTTTGCTCAGTTAATTGCTCAAATCTCTCTCTTTCACTGCCAAAGTTTTAACGCGGAGCTTAGCATTTTTAGCTGAAGAGAAAAGCTAGCTAAAAATACGAGTAATTAGTGTAGAAAGCAGGAGAAAAGAACCCAGCAGGATAAAGGAAACAGCAGCATGGTGCTACACTTTACGGTTGCACATAATTAAAAGCGAAAAACCTATTAAACGTAGTCAAGTCAAAAGCTACGGAAAACACAAGTTAAGCGCAGGCACAAGAACAGACAGAAATCCAGGTAGAGAGCAAGAGATACGGACAAAGATAGTGCTACAAATTGTTGCAGCACAATAGTTGATGGGCTGAAGGGGACAGCAGGAGGGGTAAACAATAAAAATGCAGTCAGCGAAATGGCCGACAACGTTGGCCAAGACGAGTTTGCATTTAAAGGTCTGCCAGAAGTTAAATGCACCTGCCACGGGCTGTTTTACGGCTTTTAATGCCATGCCACGGATTCAACTGAATTCTATGACTGACGGATTGACTGAATGACTGCATGACTGTATGCCTGGCCGAGCACAAAAAAAGCGTTCTGTTGAATCGCACATGGCAGCGCAACAACAACAAGCAAGCGAACATGAATAAACATGTCTGTTGCACCGTGTTGTTGCAGGTGCCAAAAAAAACAACAGCAGCTGAAGCAAATGTTGCTGCTCTGTTGAAGTTTACTCTATAAACGTACAAATGTTTGTGTGATTGCAGACAAATACTCAAAAACTTCTACAGCAAATACTGGCTATATCGAAAAGTCGAAGTTATAGCCTTTTAAAGGGCCATTTATAAAAATCATGGAAAAGTTCTTGATGTAAATATAAATGGTATGAAGTAAAAATTATAAATATTACCCAAACCAGAAAAGAATCTTTTTTTTTCATGAATAACAACAAGAATTCAGCATGTAAAATAAATATAAATAAATATAAATAACTATAAATCTATTTATTAAAAAATCAATATAAAATCAAGCAACTTTACAAACTCAATTTGGCAAATAATTATAAATTTAGATAAACAAATATATAAATAGATAGTAAATAAATAAATAGATAATAAATGAATAAATAGATAATAAATGAATAAATAGAAAATATAAATATAATAAATAATAAATTTAAAAATTAATAATAGATAAATGAATAAAAATAATAAATAAATAAATATTAATTCAAAATCGTTTTTAAGATGGAATTTAAAATGGCATCAGTTATAAATTTTTGTCTTAAGATTTGCTAAAATAAACTGTTTCGAATGTAATAAATTTTAAATTTAAAATCATTTTTGCATTGTAACATTTTTAATGCGAAACGAGCACTGAAAATCCCAGCATTTGTGCGAATTGCTTGAATACTTTTTTTTTTGGTGTGCCTTGTAGTGAAGGCCCACTGTACCACGAAAGAGACAACAAGCAAAAAACAGCGCCAAAGAGTATGCAACGTTTAAAGAGAGAGCAAAAACGCCGCCTGTGCGTTGATGACAGCCGGCAAAGTGTGGTGAAAAGTGGGAGAGAGAGAACCGTAGTAAAACGTAAAGAGAATGGTGGAATTTAAGAGCAACAAAATAGAGACAGAAATGTAGAGAGAAAGAGAGTGTGATGGAGCACGTTTCCCTTTGAGTGCAATGTGCGCTCTTAAAGTTCGTTTTGTTCTGAATGATGATGTCTGTGTGTGTATTTGCCTGTGGCCTGTAACTGTGTTGGATTTCCGGCACATTGTATAAACAAACCCAGACCAGAACGCCAAAAAACCGCGTTGTGGGGAGTCGGTAGCAATGGCCAAGGTTGGCTGTTGCCTACCCTAGGGGTAGGCCGGTGTTTTCAGCATTTCCGTGCGAATGTTTACCAATTACCAATGTCAACATGCAGGCATATTTTTCAATTGAAACGCGGCGGACAATATGCATATGCCACATATCAAGAACTGTACGTGATGAAGCACATGCCGTGAGAAATCGAAAGCCGCAACCCGTAATCCCGACGCACAACGTCACGCACAATAAATCAGACAAATCCCTACAAATTCCACATACATCCGATACCAACGATGACTGCCAAACCGCCGCCTCCCGTGCCACCCACGGTGCCCGACGAGACCCCCAAGCTGGCACCGCAGATACCACGCCTCAACTCCGAGCTAGCCGCACAGGCAGCGCTTCGCGCCCAGCAGCTCCTGCGCAAGCAGAGCACCCCGGAGCCACCCGTTCCGGGCCTGAAATCCGGCATGCCACCACCGTTGCCGCCGCAGAGTCGTCCGGTGCCAGCGATACCAGCGCGTGGTTCCAGCGAACGCAGCGCACCGCCGGAGATTCCACCGAAGCGACACAGCCTCAAGAGTTTGCCGGACGGGCAGGCCATGGTGGTGCCCGGACTGCCCCCACCCTTGCGTCAGCCACCACCGCTGCCCAAGAAACCCGCTTCCGCTCAGAGCTCGGCACAGAACAGCGCACAAAACTCTCCACTGACCGGGCTCAAGTTCAAGGATAAGCCACCGCCTCCACCAGAGAAACACTCGACGCTCTCCGCCGAGGGCATGGCCGCCCGCCGCTGCTCGAACCCCTTCGAGATGCCACCACCACCGCCGCCCCTGGTGCTGCAGTCGGCGGTGGCAGCGCTCAGCGAGCAGAGCTCCAAGAATGCCGTGGCCAACCACAACAATCTGGTGCCATCGCCAGCACCGACCAGAGCCAGCGAGGCCAAGAAGCTGAATCAGCGTCCAGTGGCACCGTCTGCTGTGTCGCCCACGGAGGAGTTCGGCTCGGAGGATGCCCTGCGAGGCATTGAGAGCGGACTGCGCAACATGGAGCGCGCCATGCAGGAGCAGATGAACCTGCGCAGCCTGGAGGCCGCCGTGCAGAACAATTTCGATCTGAGCTTCAAGGCCAGCTTGGCCGCGGGTGCAGCCGGTCGTCATCTGGGCAGCTCCGTGAATCTGCGCACCAACAACTACGAGCGGAATCTGTCGCTGGACGAGAGTCGGGCCGGCGACTCGAGACAATCACTGGAGGAGCTGAAGCAGCTGCGTGCCCAGGCCCAACAGCAGTCGCTGCACAACTCCTCATCCTCGTCGGTCTCCTCCACCTCGGCCTCCCAAGTCGAGCAATCCATGCGCTCCACCATCGAGCACCACATGCGCTCCCTGGACCGCAACCTGCCCTTGGAGCTGCAGTACAGTCGACATCGAGTGCAGAACAACCTGGCGGCCGTTGCTCATCACTCAGCAGGAACTCAAATGCAGCAACAGCCGCAGCAACAGCAGCAGCAGCAACAGCAGCAGTCTCCCCAGCCGCCCATGCCGCTGAGCAGCGAGTTCCGGGAACAGATTCGCCAACAGCTGCTGGGCAACATTCCGCCCCAAGTGGTGCACAATATGGGCCAGCTGCCCGGCTCGGCGGCAGCTGCAGCTCTGCTCCAGCACCAGGCTCAGTCCCGGGCGGCTGCGGCCGCTGCTGCTGCTGCCGCTCAAGTTGCTGCCGGCGCCGGCGTCGGAGTCGGAGTCGGAGTCGGAGTCGCGTCCGCCGGACTCTCACGTGAGGAGCTGCGCATGCGACGGCGTTCCTCGCACGATGAGACCCAAATGACCCAAACGGCGGCTGGAGGCATGCCCGGTAAGATGAAGAGACGCCAAAGAGCGCAGAGAAATATGTTTTTCAGTTCATAGAACTACACTGAGAAAAAATGCAGAGCAAGAGTACACAAAAAATATTTAGTACCTTCAAAGTATCTGCAGTAATTCGATTATAAACATACATAATTTTGGCATTTGTTGCGTTTTGTTTCAATTTAGAAATCACCTTGTCTTAAAAATATTTTATTGGATTTGAGAATTTTTTTCACAAAATGAATGAAATTAACATATTTGAAGCCATTCAAATCATTATTTCATTATTAAATATACTGTACCAATCAGTGTAAAAGTCTTCAACATAGGTATTGGGACGTTATGTCCCAGTAGTGCCGAAAGAGTTAATTATAATGTTTTATTTGATTTACGAATTTTATTTGTAAAAACTTATTAAATGTAAGCAAAAATATTTGCAACTTTACGAAGTGGGAATACTCTATTGTATTAGTTTATTTTCAATCTAATTTCGTTTTTCCATTCTTCTTGAATATACATATACATTTTTATATTTTATTTGTAATCGATTGGTTGTAATTTGATTTAATTTCATTTAATAATAAAATGAAATTCTTATAAGATAATGCACATTTTATTGAATTATAGAGAAATCAATTTATTTTTATAATTTATTTAATTATTTGGGTTAAATTCTGGTGCAGTCATAAATCGATTATTGCTCGGGCTATGCAAAGACAAAAGAATCGTGGCGTACTTTTATTTTTAATCACACACTAAGCAAAATGCAAATTGAGGCATTAATAACCTGAATCAAATACTTTAGGTATTTATACGAACAGGTTGTCATTGTGATTTTATTGCTGCAATTACAAGTTGATTATTTCTACAAAGTATGCAAACATAAGGTGCTTCCCAAAATGATAAGACACATTTTTTCTTAACATTATTTTTCGCGTAATTCAATTGTATTTTAAAATTTAAAAAAACTAATAATGCAGAATGAAAGAATAAATCAAGGGCTATAAAAAAAAGTAGTATTTCGTGGAACTTATAGCATTTCCTGGAAAAGTAATTTGGGTTTAGCATGAGTAACTTACAAATTCGCATGCTTGCAGCCTTCCCAGAATGATAAGACACTGTTAAAAAAATTGAAATTGGCGCCTGATATTAATTTTTTTGGTGGTTATTATTAATTATAATTAAAATTTAATTAACCCTAAGTAGTTTGCGTCACTTTACAGTGCAGCGGGAGAAAAAAAAAAGATTTATTATTGCTTTTTCGTCGTCGGCCATGAATATTAGCCAAATTTGTGTATAAATTGGACGCAGTCGGACGGTTATTGTTTTTTTTTGTTTTAATTCTTAAGAATATGGCATAAAATGTATTTCTAGACGTAAACCGACACCGATTGAACGTTGAAAAAGGCACATTAAAAAAAAAAAACGAGCAAATCGACCGCGTTTTGCTCCCAATTTGATGCAGTTAATGGTCAAAAAGTGACCCCCAAGACAGATTTGTGTATACAAAATTTATCGGAACATATTGTCAGATGAATTCTTAAAAAAATAACACATTTGACACTCTATCACAAAGCATCAAGTATCGATTTAGCACCTAAAAACCTGGCAAAAGACTGGGATATGGTAACCAATAATTTACATGTGTGAATTTTATATGTATAAATTGTATTTTTTTTATAAGATAATTTTTTTTACCCTGTACCCATTGAAAAAAAGTTAAATCTTGATAATTCAGATGTTTTTCGTCATTATTGACGGAATTTGAGAAAGGATACCCTTTTTTTCTCTAGAAGAAATTTCGGCTGCGGCACACTAATGGTGTGGGGGGCATTAAACAAGTTTGGAACGTTGATCTAGCTCCTGAATGAATAGCTTATATTAAATTCAGGTGTTAGAGAGTATTCTATTACCATATTTAAGTGAAAATCGGAAAATTTCGTATGTATTCATGCAAAATAATGAGGAAATTCAAGCCATACGGCTTAAAAGGGGCCTTTTTAGCGGATTGCTTCGTTCAATTAATGAATTGCCAGCATGATACCCCGGATCTAAATCCACTTGAAAATGTTGTGGAAATACTAACTAGACGTGTTTGTAAAGAAAACACAAAGTTTGACATCATCCATGACAATAAAATCGCAATTTTGCAAGAATGGAGTCAGCTTGAACCAGAGTTGTTGATGACGTTAGTAAATTCCAAGAAAAAAATGATTTTTTATGTTGGAAAATATATGGGATCCACCATAAATGAATTAATTGATAAACTTATGTAAAATTAAAAATCTATTTTTATATATTTTTGCGTTTAAAGCGCTAAATTTAAAAAGTGTCTTATAATTTTGATACAGTTGCAAAACGCCCTTTTCAGTATTTTGTTAAATAAAATAAAATCAATCGTTTAATTTATAAATAAAACTTATTAAAACAATTAGTTACTTCCAAACTAACAATGTAAATAAACTTTTACGGTCAGATCTACTATAACTTCAAAAATATTTAACAAAAACAAAGTGTCTTATCATTTTGGGAAGCACCTTACTAACATGTGTGAGCATTCTGATAAAAGAATGTTCGTGTAATACTTTTTCAGATATATACTTAAAATTATCATTCTTTGTTTTAATATAATTTAGTTGACCTATACTTTATTTATATACAGAATTTTCTGTTGTTTATTATTAAGCAAATACAAATTATTTATAACCTATATCGTTGAATATCTTGCTTAAAATATTTCCATTTAATTTGTATTCTATTTCTTTGTCATACCGCATTGCTAGAATTGAAACAGTTCTCATTAGCCCCGCACTGTTCGGCGGACTTAGACTATATACGTTGCTTTCTGAAAGGTAACACCCACAGATTTGTGTTCATGCTAACCAAGTTGTGTGACATTTAACAGCCTTTCCCCAGGGAGATAATCAGCTGGGGGCCCATCTAATACGTTAAACCACAAATAAATCCCACACAACAAACACTGAAAAACTACGGCATTCCAAATGCAAACACTTCACAATTGCTAACGTCAGTTTGTACTAATTGTAATCTGCATGGCGTGATTTTATTGATTAACAGTGGAATATATGTATGTATGTGCAATTGGGGTGCGGGCTCCATAGGTATCCCCGCTCCTCTCAGTGCCAGACGACAACTCCAGCTAATTTGTGTGGCTCAATGATAATCAATTGTTGTTAGCTAATATCTTGTAACAGTAACAAATCACAAATCCCACTGACCTCAATATAAATTTAACCAAATCTATACCTCAATTCCCCACAGTAACTCGCCTCAGAGAGCATTGGGATGAGACCTCACAGTGCGTGCTGCAGCGGGCTTCGCAGCTAAAGAACATGCTGAGCGACTCACAGCGGTAAGTATACCTGGTTTTGGCGCAGTGTACACTGGGCTGTATCGTAAAAAAACTGACATTGATTCGAAAAGTTTTTCAAAGTCGAACTATATACCATAATATATTTAAACTGTATTTGTATATAGTCTATATATAATTAATGAAAATAGTTATCGGAATTTCTGCAATCCTGGAACCTCAATGTCATGCGATCAAGCAGCCGATGATTGTAATACAATTGGCAGAAGTTTTTTGTTTTCTTTTTAAAGATAATTCACTGAATGCATATTTTTTTGTTGCATACCGCAAGGGGCTTTGGCAAGCCTTTAACTTTATAAGTGTGAAATGTAGGCGTGGTCCGATCGGCTTGTAACTTATGTTTGGTGTATTATATTTTATTCCCATCAATTGTACCAAAGTTCAAGTCTGCAACTTCATTATACGAATTTATGCCAGTTTTCTGCGATGCATCCCACAGTGTTAAGTGGTAGTAGTAGTTAATGTACTCCAATTTTGTCAGATTTGAGGCCAAGCGGCTGGAGCTGGAGAAGTGGCTGGCACGCATGGAACAGAGAGCTGAACGCATGGGCACAGTGGCCACCACGGCCGATATACTGGAGGCCCAGCAGAAGGAGCAAAAGGTAAGTGTATAAAGTGTGAGTCTAGTCTAGTCTTTGGGCTCTTGAGTTGTGCATAAATTAATCTATTTTTCGTACTATTTGCATTTGCATTTTATAGTCCTTCCACGCCGAGTTGCATCAGAATAAGCAGCACTTTGAACTCTTCAGTGATTTGACACAGAAACTAATTGCAGTCTATCCCAACGATGATACGACCAGAATTAAGAAGATGACGGAAGCCATTAATCAACGGTGAGTGCTGCATATATTGAAAAGCGGAAAATCGTCCTGCAACTGACAGGACAGACTTTTCTCTGGCGCTCACGTTCTCTCTCCTCTGCTCGCTTTTAATGATATGCAGAGCATTTGTGCAATTTAAATTCAAATCAGTTGTGGGAATTTCGCCTTTAATGCCGTTTAATGACTTGCACTTTGCCTATGGCTAAGCAAGGATGAAAACCTACGACTTAGACTTAGAGCCACAGGCTGAGAAAGCTCTGCCTTTTTTATGTAGATTTATTCTTCAGAGAGATTTGCATTCAACAAATTTCGTGAGCTGCTTGAAACTTGGTTGTTGAGGCAGTTTTTGGATAAGTTATTTATACTCGAATACATTTGTTAAGTAGAGCACAAATAAGTGTGAATCTTAAAGTTTTGAATTGTGCCATATTAGAGCAAAATGTTTTGAATTAACTTAAAAATACCTAGAAGTTAGCGGAGTATGGATTTTTGAAGCTGCAGAACAAATTGGCTAATCATTTCTATGATGCGATCTTGTCTTACAATAAATTATTTAAAATATAATAATAATTTCTCAATATAAAACCAATCAGTGTCCAACTGTAGAATACCCTGCACCTTATTAGAAAATAGATTGAACCCATCATTAAAATATAACATCACAATAATAACTTTTGTGTATATACCGATTTATATAAGTTGAATGGTGAATAGCAAATATTCTGGATAACAACCTTTGAAGTCTGGATAAAAATGCTATAAAATTTCAATTATTTTTCGGCTAATTTCAAACAGAAATACCATATTCAAAATGTTGTTTCTCCTAACATTCATTCATGTAATTCTACTTGATTAACACACATTTCTTATATTTTTTACAGTTATTTGAACCTAACTAATGGCGTCATCAATCGAGGCAAGCAACTACATGCAGCTGTGCATAATCTACAATCATTCGATCGTGCCATGGAACAGGTAAGTACCACATTATAATATATATTTTGTGCTTAAATTAATTTATGAAATTTATTGTAGTTCCTTGCTTTTCTCTCGGAAACGGAAACACTTTGTGAAAATGCTGAAGCGGACATTGATCGCAATCCTCTGATGTTCAAGGTGAGTGCACTTTCACTTTAATCGAATACCCCATATGAATAAGTGAATGAATACACCAGAACTGCCTTTGTACAACAATTACCGTGCACTTCAATGACAGATTTATGAACTGAAATGTTTTTTTTTTTACACTGTATGGTGCTTCTGGCTTTGCTGAAGCCAAACAGAAAATACTGTGGTCAAAATATTAATAATTTTGGGTAGAATTTATTTATTTTATTTTAAAATTGTGAACCTTTACCAATGCATTGGTAAGATTTTATTAATTTTAATTTTACTTTAAATTTGCATTTACAAATATTTTATTCTTTATAAATATATATTTTAAATTGTCTTACAGTAAATAAAATTTATCTGTGAATTAATTATTTACACTTTTTTATGCAATTAAAAAGATTTATTATAGTTATACTTTAAACTATTTAAATTTATCTGTGTATTGATTGAATAAGTTATATGCTAATTTAACTTCGGCATATTGCTTTTTGAAGTTCATTTGCCTTTGTTTATAGATTTTTGACCTAACGAAACATTCTCTGTTTACATCGCGATTTTCCAAATGCTCCAAATGAGTTTTCATCTAAATTTAGCCCGCATTTCTGGAGCTTTCTCTCTCTCTCTTTGGTTTATCATTTATCGTTGAATTTTCCCCCTTTACATTTTCCCTATATGACCATGAAACATGCAAGCAATTTGCCTGATATCAGATCGGGGCTCAAGTGCTGGCAGCATCCCCATCAAACCAATGGTACCCAATGATGTGAATCCACTCGAATTTGCTTGCTTTGTAGTTGGTGTTGTTGCTGTGGCTGTAATGACCGGCATCGGAACGGAATGAGTTGCACCCGCTTGGAACACTTAATGTCTCAATTGCATTTGCAATCCGAATCGCCAAATAGCTCAAATGGGTTGCATGCCACACACGCACACTAACTTACGTTAATTGTACACTCAGAGAAAAATCAAACCGTTCATACTTAACATAACTCAATCCAGCATTTAATTGATCTAAGTAAGAACCTACTAGATTCAAGTAATCCTCATGTGATCCAGAATTTATTGAAGTACGTTTGGTTTATTTTATGTACAGTCAGAAAAACAACTACGATTCGTTCTGCAATTCAAATCTCTAAAATAAATCTTGGTTCCTATTAATTTTTAGTAAAACTGATCATTGAATTGTGAATGAATTCAGATTAATTTAGGCTAAAAACAGGATTGAGTTTGAAATAAAAGCAAGAAATAATTTAATAAAGGGCGCATATTAACTTATCTTAATCTTATCATGCTAATCCTACAAAATATTTGGATGGTATGAAATGTCATTATTTTTATTGAAAAAAAAAAATTGTTTCAGTATTGTTTATGCTAAATTAAATTAAGAATGCCTTTGATGCGAGTACTTTTCTTCTCAAAACAAAACAGTTTTTTCTTGTTTTTGAATTTAAGAGATGTAAGAGATTTCGGATTCAGTAAATTTTTGAAATTCAAAAAAATTTCTGTCTGCATTTTTCTGAGTGTATGTGGTTTCGCTCTGCGCCCTCCGACCCCCGACCGCTGAGGCACTTATCAGCGACACCAGTGCATACCTCCATACCCTGCCCCCTGTCCTCTGGCCTTTTGTCCCACCCACACATCAGTCGAAAAGTGCGGCGTGTATTTCAAGTGCTCTATGGTGGCGTCTGTTTGTTTGTTTGTCTTGGTTGTTTGTTTGGTTGGTGTGCTTGGGTTACTGGCCTGGCCATAGGACGTCATCAGCAGCAGCATCATCATTTGTTTTAACATCATTACGATCGTTATCATCATCACTCAAGAGGCTATTCCCTGCCTTTGGCTTATAATTAGATATTCGACTGTTTAAGGCAATTATTGTAAATGCTTTTCCATTTCCATTTCATTTTTAATTTACATTTTCTATTTTCTTGTTTTGTATACATTTTCCCTCTCAGCGTCTAACTCTTGCCTCTATGCACACTTTTGTTGTGAATTTTCTGTGACCTTAAAAATAATATTTTTTTTTTTCAATTAAATTTCGTTTAAATAAAAAATGTATTTATGTTTTTGTTTTGTGCTCAGTAAATTTAATTTAACTATTTTGAGTTTTATAATTATTTTTTACAATCTTAATTTGAATTGTTGAATTTTTCGCAGGACCTAGCGCATAAGTAACTTAAAGCTCTTGCGGTTTTGACACAGGATAAATCCTTGCGCCAGAGTAAAAGCTCAAAAAGCTCCGTGTACTGAAACACTTTTAGTACTCTCCAAAGAGCTTTCAGGTTTGCCGTTAAATGTTGGCAACGCTGAAACGGGTGATAAGAGCTCTGATAAAGAATTTGCTTAACTATTGTTTTTGTTAGCCTGTAGTAGACATAAGAGGGTAGATTGGTTTTACGAAATGGTATGGTACATTTAATTGAAAAATTTATTTTTGTACGGCAATAATATAAACATATGGTGTTATTTTAGGTGCAATAAAAAAAACCATTAAAATGTGATAAAATGACAAGTTAATTGGGAATATTTTAAACAGTTTCAAGTGAAATTATAAAATAAAACACATTTTTTTTTAAACGTTATCTGTGTTTTAATTGCTTAAAATATGATTTTTTAAATATTTAATGAATAAAGCGGCAATTATTATTAGACCCTTTACTTTAAAAAAGTAAAAAGGGTCTATTAGTTTAGTGCAAAGAGGAAATGTGTGTAACACCCAGAAGGAGGCGTGGCAGACCCCATAAAGTATATATATTCTTGATCAGGACGACAAGTCGAGTCGATATAGCCATGTCCGTCTGTCCGTCTGTCCGTCTGTCTGTCTGTCTGTCCGTCTGTATGAACACCTAGATCTCAGCAACTATAAGAGCTAGAGACACCATATTTGGGATTTAGGTTCTCCTTATCAGTAAGCAGCACGAGTTTGTTTTAGATTTTGGATACCTCCCCCCCTTCCCCCGCAAACCGCTAAAAGCTACTGCAGCCACAGCTTTAAAGATATTGATTTGTAATTTGCTACGTGACTAGCTTATGACAAACTCTATTGACCCTGTGAATTTTGTTTAAATCGGATAAGAAACAGCGAAAATATTGAACGGACAATTTGCCGCACTAGGCAGAGGGGGGGTGGTGTGCCTTGCATACGCGGATAGCTTAGTGTGTGTGCGTCTGATTGTGTTTGAATGTACATATACTCAAAGTAAAGGGTCTCCTACTGTCGGTTACGTCCGACTGTAGCCTCCGTCCCACTGATCTGCCCCGTCCATATATTTTTTGATATTAATTATTAATTTCCTTATATAAATATATTTGTTCAAAAATAAAATAAAATGTTTTTAAATTACATTATAATTATGATGAATGTCTTTAAACAAAATTATGAATTCCTGAAAAAATATTGTTTATAAATCCTCTGTTTTTTTTTTTAGCTTTTAATTGCCTTAAATTGTCTTTTTACATCAATTTATAATGCATAATCCATTGTCTTTATTCTTTTGCTTTTCAAGATTGTAGAGGGTATTTGATAGCATGCCATTCCTCAGATTTTCACATTTATCATGCCTTGCATTTCTCATAAAATGCCGGCCAGCTACCGTTAGATTTGCCGGCTGTTTGCTCTTGGAGAGCGGGAGAGAGAGTGAGAGTGTGGCAAGTCTACACTGGGAGAGCGGGTCACTCTCTGGCGTCTGTTGTTTTCGTTTTCCTTTTCGTTTTCGTTCTCTGTTTTTGTTATCTCGGCACATGCCGATGCATGACGCCGACTCCAAGCTGCCGCTGCTGCTGCTGCTGCTGTGATGCTGTGACTTCGGCGTTGGCGTCGGCGTCAACGTCGGCATCGGCGTCGGCGTCGCTGCTTCGGGGGGCTTTGGGCAGCAATTGGCGTTCGCCATCGTGCGTTTAGTTCGTGTTCTGAGATGCGCCCGGACGCGCGTTGATTACGGCCAAACGAAAAACCGTAGAGTTGTTGGTGTTTTGAAGCCCGGCAATTGTGAACATTAAAAATTCATTCAGTAATTTAATGAATTTTTTTAATGAATCGATAAATTCAATCTAGTGAAATTGAATCAAAGCTGTGCGAAAAATCGTATTAAAAATGTTTTGATGTATTTGGTATGCCAATGCAGAGTTTACAGTGTATTAAAACGTTCTATTGTGGCAGATGTACAATGCACTCTCACACACACACAACACACATACGCAGGCTTAAGCAAATGCACATTTACACAGACACATGTAAATTGAATCCGCCATGCAACAATTAATCGCAAATCTTCCGCTTAAGGCAGCATACGCAAATGGCGGCCCACTCGTCCGCCATTTTACCTTTGCTCTGTGTGCAGTGTGTGTGTGTGTGTGTGTGTGCATTTTAAAGTGAAATATGCATTAATTATGCATACATATCTGTGCCCTTCTTCCGTTCTAAGTGAAATTGAAATTAAAATTGAAATTTGTGCAACGGCAACTTTTTGTGCTGCCACAGAAAAAACAAACGCAAAAGTTTTCTATGATGGCAATTTAACTGGGAATTGTGTTATGTGTATAATGGCATTGTTTGTATTCGGAATTTAAATAAAACAAATTTAAGATCCTTGTGCTACATAACTATCGATTTAAAATCATAAAATCCTCCATAGTTTATATGATAAATTAATGATGATATCAAATGGTATTGACAAAAGTTTCCGTAGAGGTTGAATAAGCGCAGCTTAACTGATTAACTTTCAGTGCTGAAAAATTTGCAATTATTTTACAAATTTCTTTAATTATACTTGTTTTTGTTTGTGTTATAGTTTTGTTAATCTTTGATAAATCGTAAAATTAATAAAACGACATTGCATTTAATGTTCTTGAAAGCATCCATTAAAAGTGTTTTGGATTAAATGCGTCTTTTAAATATTTATAATATTTCAGATGTCGATTTTTTGAATTTTATTAATTTTAAACAATTATTTATAATATATCCATTAATGAATCTACAAATATTTTAACAAACTGTATATTTGTACTTGAAGAACAAGAGTTCATCAACTTAAAAATCAAATCAATCTCTTTATACCACTTGAAAGCAAACGCATATCTAAACAGTAGTCAGGCTCTTGAGCTAGAGGGAAAAATAGTTTGTATCTTTAAGGGTCTATAAAAAAACACTTGAATGGGAAGTGGATAAACTTTCAACTTCTTAGACCAAGACTAATGTGATTTGGCTTGCAGTTCGATAAAGCCGATTATTTATCAAATGACAAACACAATCGACACAGTCTGGCAGTCTGGCCATGTGTGTCTTTTGAGTTCCCATTTCATTCATAAAGAGATTTCCGCACTTTCGAAACAACAACATGTCTTTGCGTTAACAAGTTTTTCACGTCGACATTAAGACAAGAAAATATGCACAGCCCTGAACAAGGTGGGGCATGCAGCATATTGGTCAGTAACAAATGTCAAACATGCCGTATTGCTCAGTCTTCTACGGGGTCTCTACGGAGTCTTGGAGTCTTGTGAGACAGACTGGCACGTGTGTGTGTCTGTGTGTGTTTGGGGCATGTTTACGTTTACCTGTTGACGCTTGTGGCGTCGGCGGCAGCGGCGACAGACAAACAACAGCAAAGCAACAAGTAACCAAAACAAGTTCACAAACAAAACAAAAGCAGAAAAATTGAAATATTCGGTGGGAAGGCTGCAGTCGGACGTAACCGACAGTAGGAGACTCTACATTGTGTTTTAATAATCACTGCACTCATGTTTCACATCCAGATGCAAAACACTCTTCCCCCTTCCCTCATCTGTTAAATCTAGTCAACTGTACGTTGCATATCTTCGCTGTTTTATCCGATCGTATTGTAATTCAAAGCATTCTCCATGCCAAATTGAAAGTATTTAGCTCTAAACTTGTAACTGCTGTGCAAACAGAGGGCTATATCGACTCAGCTCGTCATCTTGATCATGAATATACTATATATACTTTGTGGAATCTGCCACGGCCCACACATATTTCCCATTTGCACTAACTTTACAGACCCTTTCGTATTTTCCCAAACTACAGGTTCTAAAATTAACAAATAAACTATTAAACACGCCGAAGCCTAACTACGCTTATAATTATCAGTTTTGGGCATAATGAAAATTGAAATGCAGTCAAATTTGTACAAATTTTGAAGCTAATGCTCAAGTGCTGGTAGGTTTATTATCTGCTAAGTAGTTAGTATAAATTTGAATATCCCCAGAGTACACTAGTCTGGTACTCTTTTGCTGACGACATTATAAACAAAAGCAACAGCCTCAAGTCTTGTGCGTAGGCTGCATAGTTTCTTGTTATTAGAAGCACTTCAAAATATTGTCTGTTTCAACTGTGTTTGCGTGGGCTCTTTAAAAGTGGTTTGATTGAAGCTATGCTCGTTTATACTATGCTTTTGTTGCTGTTGGTTTTCTGCCTGTTGGTCAGTTGTCCACTCGAGTATTAATTGTGTGTTTTTAGCTAAAAATTATAACGCTCGAATAATTTTAAGCAGAGGCCTCTAAGGTGCAGCAACGAAATGGAAAGCTACAGTTTGAAGAAGTTAAAACTTCACTAATTTACTCTCAAGGCTCTCGAGTTACAGCAAATTATAGTGGGTGTTTAGAGGCAATTCGTTTAAATTGGATGTTTTATGATCATGCTATGTTATTAAAATGCATTTAAGAAAATTGCTATTCAAATATACAGATAAAATGCAATAAAACTCATATTAAGCGGTTACGCTGAAAGGTTTATATCTAGTCTGCAATTGATCAAATAAAGGTTCCGAAGATTTAATTGTTACACGTAAAAAATTTTTGACAATTCTAGAATATCAATTTAACAAAATTGTATACATTATTTGTTTAAAAATTACATTATTAATAAAATAATATAGTATTAGAAAAAATTAAAATAATCAAAATTTGCAAAAAACATTTTGCTTAACAAGCAGAATATTTCGTTTCTCTATGTAATTAGTTTTAGCTAAGTGTTTTTAAAGGAGCTGTTAAATACTCTCTTTCTCGATATCATCTTATAATGAAAGATTCAATTGAGTGCTTAAATTGTGAGTGACTTTTGCAAATAATATTAATATAAATTTATACCTTTTTAGTATTCCATGCTAATTTTAATCAATCAATATTACAATAAATTTATAAAAATATAGAATTCGATTACACTATATTGAATAAAGCATTCATTCCATTGTCTCGGAAAAAATGTATAATTTTTGTGAGAATAAATATGGAAAAATTCTATACAATTGGAACAAATTAGTACTTAAATTTGTATGAAAATCGTTAACAAATTTCTTTAAATAAATGTTTAAGCTTTTTCTAATAATTTTTCCAAAAATTTTTGATTAGAATTTATGTTCTCAAATGTCAAAAAGTCAATCGAAAAACACATTTTTCAACACTCTGTTGTGGTTGTTTTGTTTTTGGGGTCAGGTTTATCATGGTGATGACACTTGAAGTTTTATGACCGCCCATTGCAGACAAACTTGCACTGAAAACAATAATAATAATTATAATAAAAAATAATAGTAACAACGACAGCAACAACAAACAGCAACCCGCAGCAAGATTCAAGTGCACTTTGTTAAATCAATTAATTTACATTTCCGCGCTGAGCGTGAACCGAAAAACGAAACACAAACAAGCAAAAACGTGGAGGCCGGAAAACACGGAGAGATAGAGGAAAAGGGGAAAATGCAAAAGTGAGTGGAAGCGCTAGGAGGAAAAAGGTTTATGTGCATAGAAACAAAAGCCGAGACCATTGGAGTTGCACTTGACGGATGGCCGGCTGGCTCTCGACTTGGACCAGGGTTGCGATGGCTATCAAAGCCACAAATTTAGTTTTGCGAGTGTGTGTGTATCTGTGAGTGTTGGTTAGTTTGAAGAGAGTTGCAGGTCAACTTGCCCCAACGACAACAGTAACTAGACTCAAGTGCCTCTTGTCAGTCAGCCAGCTTCACTCGGCATCCGTCAGTCAACGGTCAGTCTGTGGTCAGAGCCATAGAAGAGAAAAGCGTGTGGATTGTACGTGAACTTTTGTCAGCGACTGTGGTATGCTGTGCATGTAAATATGCAAAACTGTTCGTTTATTTAACTATGCCGTACTGCAAATACAACGACAAAAAACAATGCCGTCAAGACCACAACGTAACATGCAATTATTAAAGCCTTCATCCATTTTTTTGTACCAGGTCTGCGTCTAGTTCCCTGTTCGCCATCTTCAAGCCGCTCCCCCACAGTTGGGTGATTTCCACTAAATCGGACGAGTTTTGAATCACGCATTTCTTCATTAACGTTTTCGGCGTTTTTGCTAGACTTTGGCAGTTCCTCTTCGACATCATTTAGATTGCATTTTTGCTCTTGGCATGGGCTTTCCGATTTATTTGGTTCCTCACCTTTATTCCCCTGATCATCTTTTTCGGTTTCCGTGTGCCTTTGTTCAATTGTTATAAATAAAATGAATAAAGTTTAGTTGAATAGTTTGACAAAGGTAAACAGAAAATTTTGAATATGTAAAATATATAATCAGGTGAAAACAATAGGTTTCATTAGATCCTGTAATAAAAAAAAATTTAAATGGTGTGTACCATAAAGCCGTGTCCGATTTAGCCATGTTCGTCCTTATAAACACAGATCTCGCAATTTGATACCGTATTTAAATTCTTCTATGCAGCAATCAGATCAAGTTTAAGTTTAAGGTTACCTATGGTTTTTTCTGACTTTCGTTGGAAACAGTCAAAACAATATAATACTTAAGAAAGATAATAAAAAAATGATACGACTAATATAAATAATAATATACAAGAAAGCTCATTGTTTAACTTTCTCTAAGAACTTTGAATCAGGTCTCAATCTTTCTCTTTATCAACTCTGAAGTAACTAACGAATACGCAATTGCCGCTAAGATTTAAGAGCTTTCGCACACAGGTGCATATTGAGTATACGCCACGTGTACATATATCAAGGGAAAGATGAAGTTATTTGTCATTTCCATCTGCAGTTACACGTAGACCATAAACCGCACTACAAGTGCAGTACCGCACATAAAGATTACATCTTCACTTTGGCTATAATTGCTTCAGCGTGGCACTTTAGCCCACACCAAAAGTAGGCAGACAGACAGCCAGAGCGACAGACATTTTCAAAGTGCAGAGCAATGGCGGAGTCTGACTTGTAACCATTTTGCCTCATGCAGACCCCTTTTATTGTCTCCAGTCCTGCAGGGTTTCCGCTGCGGTGCCGTTGCAACTGGTTGCTGAATATTCTTGATTTTTACTGTTTCTCTCTCTTTGTTTTGTTTTTTGTTTTTCGAAACCCCTTTTCGCATGTTATTGCATTTAATTTACGCCAGTATTTGCCATAGAGAGATAGAGAGTTAGCTGCAGACACCGCACAGACAACAATGTTTTGTGTCTGTGTGTGTTGCTTTTGTTGTTGAAGTTTGTGTGTGTTTGTTTTTTTTTCTGTGAGCCCTTTTCTCCATTTGTAACACACAAATGGTAACTCGCGGGCAAACATGATACAACAACAGAACAAATGTACGAATTGAAACAGATATTTGTGAAAAACGGTATTTGTTATACTCTCCTAAAAGGTCTGATCGTATTTTGAAGTCAAATCGAAAGTTCTTGTTGTGGGTTGAGCAAGAGAGCAAGGAGTTTCGATTTAGACATAAAGAATTAAAATGTATTCACAAATAAATATATATCGAAAAAAGAACAAGTACAGATTTATAGATACATAGAAGTTAGCGAAGTATAGAAATGGCGCATGAAATAACTAAAAAAATATTCATTTATATAGATCGGTGGAGATTTTTTTTATTTTATTTTATTTACAAAGATATATGATTAAAAATGGATTAAAAAATAAATACATACATACACACAAGAGAAATACATACAATTATTGACAAAAACTTTCCTTACATTGAGAATATCAATACATAGATGCAATAATATTTTCCTAATATGAAGCATTTGCAGTGCTTTTCTTCAATTATAATTCTGTCAGTTCTCCACATTCTAATGTAGTTTTAATTCACTTAATTTATTTAATATTTTATAAAACCTTAGAGTATAGTATTAACTTGTTATAAAAATGTGTTCCCTTCAATCTAAGTAATAATTTGCAACCATTGACATATCAGCTTTGGGATTAGAATAATTAAATATATCAAAAGATATAGGGAACATTTATGGGAAGTTATAAATTTTGACAGGAACATAAATTGTAAGACAAGAAGAGTAAAATGGACGACAAAAGAAAGACAGACGGAAAACATAGTTTAAGACACATTTTCAGAAAATATATTGTAAAATACTGATAACAGCAATGGATTTATAAAAAATACCCTGCAAAAAGTATATGAATAAGGATAGACGTATACATAGATAGAGTATGATAGACGTTATAGACTTCATCTTTAGTTTAGTTCTGATGTTTTGTGTGAAGGCAACGAAATTTAATGCGAACTTTATGCAGCTGGAAATGCAGGCAGACGCACAAATAGATACAAGACACAGACTCAAGCACACACAGCCATACATACACTCAGCCACACATACACACACTCACTTACACACAGACAATTGTCTAGCTGCAGTTATTGCTGCATACTTTTGTGCGCACTCGTTTCTCTTTATAACTTTTGAGTATGTGTATGTTGTTGTTACCTTCGCTCTCTCCATTTTCATCTCCGACTTCATCCCCTCTCCACTCGCATCTTTCACTTTTTCTGTGTGCTTTGCATACAATTTTTTCTCTTGCTGCTCCACTTCCACTTCATTCGTTACTGTTTTGCAATGTTAACTACATTTTCGCATGTTATCAACACAGAAATAAAAAAAAAATTCAGAAAAATACAAACATTAATTATTCTGTATCTCTTCATTCTGTTTCTCTTGCTGTTTCATTCGGTGAGCTTTTGTGATTTTCTTTTCTTTCGTTTTGCAGGCACTGTAAGCCTTGCACTCGAAATGCATAACGTAATTATGTACATATTAAAAGTGCATTAACTTTGCGGTTTCCTTAAAGAGTTTAATTCAACTTCAGTAAGTACAACCAGCTTGATAAAACTGCACACAATACATGCAGTGAAATATTTCACGATAAATCATTGCAAATATTTCGACAGCTTCAAAGCGAAAACATGTCAAATGCAAGATGGAAAAAATATAGTATATATTTGAATGCCATTCTGTAATGGAAAAAATTTAGCACAGTTCCAGTTCTTGCCCATCTAAAATAAGAAAGAAAAAGATCTTGTGTATGGGATATATAGATATATATTTATAAAACGCCATGCGACTGTCAATCAAAGCGTTTGGCTGAACAATTGTAAACATAAACATAATCTTGACTGATTGCTCAGCTAAAGAATAGACTAAAAGACACATTAGGCATATGAGTTTATGAATACTTTTTCAATGTCATCCTCGAGACATAAACAAAAGCTATAAAGATTTATATTTAGACGAAGAGAAGCAATGAAACAGTTTAACCAAATGCACTCAAAAAAATAAGGCATGATTCGTTTTACAAAATAAAGCTGAAATAAATTGTCTTAGAATTCATGCACAAATCAAAATAGAATCGTGACCAAGACAACAAATGACATTGAGTTTAAATTAAATGTAAAGAATGATTAAACTAAGTACGAATCGTAAATTTTTCTAATCTAAAAAGTTGGTAAAAATAGATAAAAGAAAATTAAGGAATATCAATCTTGGATTTTCCGGCTCGTCGAACTTAGTTAATGCTGACTGCATACCCTGTATTAAATTAGGAGCCAATTTAAATTAAGTTAAAATTCAAAATGCTATCGAATAATTTTTATATTTAAAATATATTGTTTACATATTGAACTTTGTTTCAAACTCTTGCATAAATACAGGTCGCATATAGAGCCTTGTCTTTTTTGTGCCTTTGTCAAAAACATCGCATCAAACCACACAAGCCAAAATGTCAGTTTACGGACACGCGAAAAGTTACTGCAAATTATAAGCGACATGTGGCAAGCGGGCATTGTGGGCGTGGCAGCCACGAAATGTGGCACAGACACATGAGCTGTACCACGACTATTACAACTATATATATGCGTGTTTGTATTGGTTTCTGCGATAAAGTTCACAACTATTTGAAAATGCCAACTGCAGAAACAACACCGACAACAACAACGACAGCAACAATGCGAACATCAAAAGACCAACCATACACTTGTCAGATAAAGCTTATCCGTCGCCATAGATAATAAAAGTCAAACAAGATAAAAACCGAGAGCAGCATCTGGAGAGTTGGTAGGGCCAACTAGTTTGTTGCTGCGCAGTTTTGATAATAATATTTGGACCCGTACCTTAAAATAGTTTAAAAGGGTCATTAAGTTAGTGCAAGTCGAAAATGTGTGTAATAGGCAGAAGACGGCGTGGTGGAGTCTGCAAAATATATATGTATAGCTAAGTCGATATCGCTATGTCCGTCTGTCCTTCTATCTGACCGTATTCAAAGCTAAATCTCTCCTGTTGTTGATGTTGATTTACGCTTTGGATACCTTCCCTCTTTCCCCGCTATAAAAAATCACACCAATTACATAATTGTAGATCATCAAATATGTACGTATCATTTTTTCATTCTCCTTTGATGCTGTATATTTCATTACGATCGGATTAGAAAGTGTGAAGATATACAACATACAATTTGCTCAGCAAAGTATAGTGACTCCTGCGGTCGGTTACGTTCGACTGTAGCCTTCAGGCCGACTGATCTGTCCCGCCGTTACTGGTTTTATTTCGGGTAATCTGTCACAGAATGTTGCAACTTCTGTGCGCCAGTTATCAGAACATTTGCCCACTTTCCCTTTTTTAATGCTCTGTGTATTGCGGTTAATTAAATATGCAGCTAGATAAGCAAGCTTAGAGCAAAGGTGCTTAAATTAGTGGCTCCAGGCAGTCAGAAGAGAAAAAAAACCCAACACAAGATAGAGGTTGAAATAAGCTCATAAAAAAATAAATATGCCAACCGTTGTGCGGCGCCACAAATTATTTACCTTTACCTTTAACCGGCAGCAAAAGGCAATTTAAATTCTAATGATAATTCCCACCTACCAGACAACCGTCTCTCCTCTCTTCAGGAGGGCGTCAAGCAGGGCAAAGTGGCTCTAAGCGAGCTTAGCAAATTAGCAGACACCGAAATGAAACCCATGCACGCAGTTAGGCCCAAGTCGAAGCCTTTGGTACAGTTGTACAGCATAAATTTGTACTTTATTTCCGCTTTTTGCATAATTTTCCCAACGTCCATGGTAGCAAGATCTTTTTACCAGGATTTTTTCCTTTCTTTTGTTAATTATGTTTTGTTTACGCATCGTGCAATTATTTGTTGGGCCAGTGTGCGAGTTTTTCTCCAAAGGGATTAACTAGCTGGCGGCTAATGATGCAGCTAGACTAATAAATTAGTCGAAGCCATAATACATAAAAATATACAGCTTTATGTACATGATTAATGCAGCTTATGCTTCCATAGCACACAGCATATCATCTTCAACAAATTTAAATTTGTATCTAAAAGATGCTTCTGATTCCGCTTACCATTTGGTTATCGTTTTGTAATTGAAATTCATTATTTAACCCGTATTCCCCCACTCAGTCACACCTAATTAAGCCAACAATTGAAACCGCTGCTCAACACAAATTTGGCATATAAATCATCATTAAGAGAGCAGCGTTCGCCTCAGGCCTCGTTCGAAATTTCCAATTGAGTAATTTTGGTAAATTGAACGGAACGTCAATGCTTGGCTCTTTACAAATATCAAAAGATGGCTAACACGACAATAATCCTATCAAATGGCCAAGAACAAGCCCTGAACAAAGTCAATATTTTAACACTTCAAACTTCAATGTGTCTGGGGCTAAAGACAAGTTCAGTTCTAGACCCCATTTTTTATATTCTGCATTTTGTGTGTGGCAACAATTATTGCGTCATTAATCAGGCGGCATTTGCAAATGCTCCGACATTCAATATTCAGCAAGGATGCGGTCCTCAGACCTTCTGCCCCTGGTCCTTTCAAATGTTGCGTCGGCAGCTGGCATGACTTTTGTGTGGCTGGGCGAAAAAAGGCAACTTGAATTTTATTGATTGTTGCTGGGGTCTGAAATCCGAATGCCAAAGAAGATGAATGAATCGCTTGACGCACAAAATGAAATAAAACCGAAAACAGAAAAGAGAAAACAAATAAAAAAGCGATCGAATAGCAAAAGCCAAAGTAACAAAACAAAATTCTATCCAAAGCGGTTTAGGCTATACGCTTACCAAACCATTTATTTATTATTTTTATTTAATGCCAAATACTTGTAAGCTGAGACCACAAACAATTTTAAAATCACAATAATTATAGAATACCAATAGCATTAAATTGATATCTTGAATACTTGATGATGTAATAAAGCATAGAATTTTGGGTAAATCGATTGGGCTAGTAAAATAATTGTCTTTGAGATATTGATATAAACTTGAAGTTACAATTTAAACTTGTTAATTTGAAATAAATGTCGTTCCGATTAAAACAAACTAAAATAAATATTTTCGCTTCTTCAGCTCTACAGCAATAGAATTATAGTTGCAAGCAATTAAGTGTTATTATGTTTATTGAAAAGTATTTGCAACAAACATATTTGACTCGAAAATAAATGTACAGCTCCAGTGAGTGTAGGCAGTATGGTCGCACAAGTGTGAAAATGTGTAAAACCAAGAAGAAAAACGCTGCAAACTCAAAGGGATTTCCATATGACTTGTTCTTCTTGCTGGCCGACCAAAAAAGCATAAGGGGCAACAGCGAACGCCTTTTCTTTCATTTGCTTTTCCATTTTCTTTGCCACACACATGACGATGGGATGCCCCGCCCGGCTGCAGGCTACAAATACTCGAGCCACTCTCTGAAAACGCATTAAAAGCCACGCATAAACATACATACATATCGCACAGTAAGCCACGAAAGTGAGCGCCCAGCGGCACTCGCAACTTGCGTATCAATAAAATATCCATACATGCATGCTAAGTAAGTGTCTATCCCCACGCTCCCCACGCTCCCCACGCCCCCCTCGCCACATGCCTGTCTTTTGTGGGTCATTGTGCTGTGATTCCTGCAGACCCGAAACGAATTGGGATTTAAGTGTTGTACAAGCACAAGTACAAGGCGTCGTATATACACATTCTCTGTGTGTGTGTGTGGGTGTTTTTATATAAAAATAAAGTGTAGCTGCCTGCCGGCGCTTGTAAGTACGAAACGTGCCCATGCCCTGAAGGCATTCGAGTATTTGGAAAAATAAAATGGAAACCTTTTGCCACACGCTGCGCGCTTGATATTGCGTATACGCAGCGTTGTGCAGCCCAAAATTGAAATGGACATTTTTGGCAGCAATTTAAGCTGTGGTATGGCTTGATGGTGATTGCGTGAAGTTTCATATTACTTTCCAGTTTGATAACTGTTTCATATCATTACATTTAAAAACTATATTTCAGTGTAAATCAGACTTACATATTTCAAAATAATATTTCGATTTGACTGATATTTTTCGGCTTTAAGTCTTTAACTCCTTGGTGTACGCACATCTCTCACTCGCAACTCATACATTTCCTTCCGATACTGCATAGCACGTAAGGCTTCGGAATGCTGTTTGTATTATAGTATGTTCTTAGAAAAAGCACAAAGGATCTATTAGATTTGTCCAGGTTGAAACAGTGTGTAACACCCAGAAGGAGGTGTGCAAGACCCCACAAAGTATATATATTATTTATCAGATCGATTTAGGTATGTCCGTCAGTCGGTTTGTATAAACACCTCGCGAACTGTAAAATATTTGAAGTTTAGGTTCTCCTATGTTTCTACAGACTTGTGATTTGGCATGTTCGTGACATGATTTAAAAACGATTTGAAACGCGTTAACTTCTGATAAAAAAGAAAGATAGATATGCAACAGACAATTTGTTTAACTGGGCAGAAGAGGAAAGTGGCTTGGTCGCGTTTATTGTTTTTATTAACATATTTAAAGCTTCTTATAGTGTTTCATTGTATGTTGATTATGCTGTTGTTTAAACATTTAAATATGTTTCCTGAAACTGCTAAAAGTAATCTGATTACTGACTGATGAATTTTTAAAAGGTCTTAAGCGTTTTCAAATAACTATTTATAACTACTTATAGTTGATTACCAGATAAACGACTTAAGTCAGAGTTTTTTTAGGCTGCATACCTAACGGCATTTTTCCTTATAAAGCAGATTTTCCATGCCTGCACAACAGTTAACAACAAATTTATTGACCAGCGTTAACTATGCGTAATAGTTGTTTTTTCCGCTTTTCGAAAAGTTACCTAACGCATTCACTAAGTGCAGCCATTCTCTGCTGCCAGATGGCGCCACCTGCCAAGTTAATTGTTTGCCGCAGTTGTTGTATTTCTGCTTCTTCGGCTTCTTTGGCTATTGGCATTGCAGTTGCTTGTCGATTTTGCATAACAGATTCATTAATTTTACGATGACTACAGGGAAAACTTTTGCCTTGGCCAACAGCGACAATGGCAAGAGCAAGGCAACGGTAACTGGCAGCCATTTTGTGATTAAATCTGGGCACAAGTTTTGCCGTAACTGGGCACACAAACTCGAACAGAATGCTGCTAAGTCTCGTTGTTATTGTTCATTCAATTGTTGCCGTTTTTATTGTGCAAATTATTATTGTAGTAAGTGAATTGAATTAATTTTGCGCTCAGCAAAGCGGGTGGGAGTGGCAGGAAATGGAGTTCATGGGGGGCGATTTGTTGAATTCAATTAGTTTATTGTGATTTCATTTAATTTGCTTTGTGTGTGTGAAAACTGTTGAAAATTGCTTGGGGAAAAGTTGTACTTAACAAATAAACGGTAAATGCCTACAATTTTCTTTTTAGTTTCAATTGGCCCTCAATGCTTTTCTGATTCTGATAATGTTTATGGAAAGTATATCGTTATTAAAGTGCTGCTTTTGCTATTAACTTGCTGTGCACGTTTGTTCGAAACTTTTTTTATGTTATGTAATCGAGTTTTAATGCCTCAAGAAGCCCACGGCACTTGCAAATAGCTCATAAATAAATTATGTGCAGCAACAAAAAGGGAAAAAAGGGTTCAAGACGGCATTAAAATTGTTGATAGCCTTTTCTTTCAACTTTTGCTATTATTAACTTGATAATGATGATGATTATTATGATTATTGTGTGAAGCGCTTTGGCACAAATTTAAATTTCATTGCCACAAGTTTTCCAAATTGTCCGCTGTGGTGTATGCGCTATATTTCATCTAATGGATTTATGTTGCACTGCGGGCTATATTCGATTTATTTGGGTCACGCTTGAAATATACGCTATAAATTCGATCCAATACGATTCAGGAATATAGTTAAGCTTTAGCTCTGTAGCTATTCCTATTCAATCAGCTGCAAATGCCACAGATATTGCCGTCGTATAAATTTATAGCTCATAGTTTAACCTCGCTCTCAGCTTAATGTCATGCCAACACCTCATAAAATGCACGCTTGCTCTCGCGTAAGCCCACTTCTGTCGGCTTTTAGTAGATTAAAACTTTGAGCCGAAAAGTCCGCTGATTATTAACATAAACTTGGCCTGTCTTGAGGTGTCTAGCGGAAATCGAAAATCCCCATAATAAATACGCCTAAATGAGCTGCCAAATGGTGTTGGAAAACTTCGCACTAAAGGTGTCAGCTGTCCGTCTGCCAGTCTGCCAGACTGTCTTAAACACGCACATCTCCTCACCCTGCTCAATACGTGTGTGCCAGAACTTGATTAGCACTTAAATGCATTATAATTAGACTGAACTGTGGTCTTAATTATTTCACACACACACCCTAAACGTTATGTATGTGTCAGCCAGTTTGTTATTTCAATTAGACCCTAATAAAATTGTCTAACCAACAAAGAAAAAATTAGCAGAGAAACTAATTTTTGTGCTTACTCGCGCAAGAGTCGAAAGGATAAAAGAAACTGACGTCAAGGCGTTAAGGGAAGAGATTGCTGCTCTGGTTTTCAACGCTGGACATTGGGCAAAAATAATGAAATTTTGGAATAAATATAGTTTATTGTGTGTTAATTATTTAAACGCAATTACAATATTTTGACTTCGTAATAGAATTAAAATAAATAATTAAATATGGAAAAGTGGAATATAATATAGCTTTCACGTAGTCAACGCAATCATCAATAATTAAGCAAAGTGTTTTAACAAATTTCTGTAGAATCTAATGGTATTTATAATTAATGCACTTCTTAGCCCCTTTTCGAAAAAATTAGGAATTTATATTTAAAATTAATGCCGAAACTATAGACTTTATCCCATAGTGCGCTGGACCTTTGCCCCCTCCTTTCTGTACGTTAGCTCGTCTGTTTGTCTGGTCAGGCAATTTGCTTGCGTCAGCCAGATCGTGTGACTAGCCGTTGCCTTTAATTGGTTAACTTAAGTACCGTTACGTTTCAGTTATACTTTTCTTTTCCATTTGAAATTTCCTTAGTCCAGCATTGTCTTCGGTAACCGTTACATTTCCCTAGCCATTAATTCTACCTTGCGTTTCAATTAGTGTTGTTGCCAGTGTTGGCAAACGCCTTCTTTTATTCTCACCGTATCTTTCAATCCTAGGCTGCACGTAGCTCTGCTTAACCTTACCCACAGGCTGATTTATGTGCTCCTACTTGCCCAGTCCCTAGCACATCTTCGCTCCATTGAGGCTTGGCACATGGCAATCGAAGGAGGTGGAGAAAGAGGAAGGGATTGTGGTAGTCCTGCCAACGAAGCGTGCCAATCTTGCTCTAGATATCTCTCTGGCTCCGGCTGCCTTAACTAACTCGTCTTCATTTCTCACTTGGCTGCGTATTTGCACTGTGTCGACCAAGGTGTCCTGGCAATATTGGCCATGTCTATTGGCTTTACAACATGGCAGACGACCATCAGGTGCAATGCTGATATATAGCTGGCTACTAGGGTTGTCAAAGCACTCCAAACTGCAAATATTCAAATGGAGGTTATTGTATATAGGTGAATTTGTTTAATATAAATTTATCACAGATATTTTTTTAGAGATACATGCTCAATTCAACTGTACAGGGTTGTCAATAAAAGCAATCAAAATATACTATTACAAACAAGCTTAAAATTATTGTAGTAGTTGCTAATGATTAACCATTGTAACCTTGATTGATTGATTTTAAATTTTAAATTGGTTTTCTAGAATTTGGTTTAAGCCACATTATCAGGGTATACATAATATACATTTAAATTGTATGTTACCTTTTATGCAAATGTTTGTAATTGTATTATTAATCTGTGGTTTTAAACTGAACACAAAATTCAAAAAATTATTAAAATGTAAATTAATTAATGAATTAAATTTAAAGACAAAACTGTGGGGTTGTTCGATTGTCTCATATAATAAGGATTCGCATATAATCTCTTGATCAACTTGGAAAATTTGATAAACTTGTTCATTGAAGGATGATTTTGAATATAATGAAATGGATATTGAACGATAATATTTAAAATAATTAGTAAATATTATACTATAAATAGGTAGTTTGTTCACTAAATAGTTTATAGTCGTAGTGAGTTGACAACTTGTTTCTAATTTCTATTGCTGCCATTTCGAAACCGTTGACAACCCTGTGTTGTTTATTGAAGCTATGTAAATTTCAAATTGTTCGCATTTCAGAACGCTCCAACACCTGCCATAAGGCTAAAACACACTACACCTCGCCCATAAAGCCAGGGCTACTTTGACTGGACTGTCAGAGTCAGTCCAGAGCAAAGCAGACGATTTAAACCTCAACCAATACAACTGTTGTTGGATTTTCCCTTTGCTTTGGCTGCGTTCCGCTTTCTCCTTTGGCCTTCGTATCGGTGTCGTTTTGTTATTTATTCTGAGTTCTTGGCAAGACCTCAGGATGAGAGGCCTCTGGGGCATGCCACTTAACACACTTGCAAAGCGCGAGGACTGGCCACGCCCACAGTCGGCAGAAGGCGGTGTAATTTTTCTTTTGCTTTGCTTTGCGTGCTCCAGCATTTTGTTTGCTTTATATATATGCTGCTTTTTGCTTTTTAATTTATCATGTCTATTTGTTTAGTGTTTCTTGGCCATTGCATGTAGTACAACACGACCAACACAACCCCCTCCCCCACCACCTTCTCCTAATCTAGCTTCCCAACTCGTTTGTTCATTTGTTATCCCAGTTTGCTCTCTCTCTCTCTCTTTACATAAACTTGTGTATCTGTCTGTGTGAGCTTTGAATGCGGCTGCTTTTTGCTCAGCGGCATCTTCTCGATAGTTGGTTTTAAAAAAATTACTCTAAGCTTTGGGGGTTTTGCTCTTTGCAGTCTCCACTTTGAGTGGTTTCCACTGTGGTTAGCTCGTTGTGGTTACCATTGTTGTTGCTGCTGTGCTGTCGATAGGGTTTTCCTACTAATTGAAAATCATTGGATGAGGTTTTTGCCTTCTTCACTTTTGTTGTCAATCAATAATGTATTTAATTAGTTTAATTAAGGGAATGATGGAGCACGTTTTTGTATCAAATTAATTGGAATAGATAGATTTAAATGAAAACGTAGACATATTTGGGTATTTTAAGATAAAACGAATAAATTATTGGCAAAATTCGGAAACTCTGGATTTATTAAGTGGGAAAGGTGTTCGGTAGTGTATGGTTGGAAAGGTATTAATAGAATTTTGTCTCTTAAGTTATAAACATTTAAAAACATTGAAATAAATAAAAATTAATATTGCATTAATAATAAAGTCCCTCCGAAGTTTACTTGGAGGTATAGGCCTATTAGATTAATAATTAACTTATCTAGCTCAATGTGAAATATATATATAGGGCTAAGCGATGATTAGAATTATATATATCCTGTAACTTTGAATGTGCACTCACCTTAAACTACCTATTTTATTTGTAAATATTTTATATAAAATTAACTAAGAACTATTTCGCGATAGTTTCTGGTCTGCTTTAGTGAGTTGATACATTTATCTTCTAGCAATTTGCAGTTTCTGGATTGCTCTGTTTGCCCTATCTAACTCTGCATAGTGTACAACAGTTTCTGTATGCATGTGTACGTGTATGTGTGTGTGTGTGTTTGTGTGTGTGTACGCATAGGGCAGACAAACAAACAAATGATGACAAGAAACCTCGCTCAGAGCAGCAAGTGACAGTGCTTCGCAATTGAAGACAAGACGCCAGTTGCGGTCTGTGTTTTCCATGGCGATGCCACAAATTGAATCAGATTCCAGGCAGTCGAGATTCACCAACACACATACACATACAAATTTATACACGGATACACACACATAGAATGTCAGCGAGAGTGACAGCATATCTTATTTAATTTCGAGTCGCTTTTGCGGCAGAGATAACAGCAGGCGGAACGAGTTTATGGTCTGAGAACAAACCGAGCATAACATTAATTTTTGTTAATCTATTTTGAAGAGTTGGTCAGTGGGTAAACACACTAAAATGGAGAAATCTAGAGAGAAATTCAAGTAGTAGAAGCAGTAGCAGTAGCAGTAGCAGTAGCAGTAGCAGTAGCAGTAGCAGTAGCAGTAGCAGTAGCAGTAGCAGTAGCAGTAGCAGTAGCAGTAGCAGTAGCAGTAGCAGTAGCAGTAGCAGTAGCAGTAGCAGTAGCAGTAGCAGTAGCAGTAGCAGTAGCAGCTGTTGCAGAACTCAGTTGAGCAACCGCAAGTAAATATGCCATCATTAATTTAAAACTTAAACAAACAATACCAAAACTTTACTTTTGCCTTACTTGCTCACGCTCGCCTTCTCTTTCTCTATTTCTATCCCTATCTGTCCTATCTGTTTGTTTCTCTGTCCGTCCGTCTGTCATGGCAGTCGCTGTTGTGCCTTGAGTTATGTTCATTAGCAAATTCAAAAGCATTTCGAAATCTTGGCACAGCATAACATTTAGTTGGAATTTCTAATGAGTGAATCAGTGGGGGAAGACAAGAGCATGTGTGTGTGTGTGTGTAGAGAGAGAGATAGAAATAGGGGGGAGAGAGGGAGATATGTGGCAGCTCGAGCTAACCTAAATATGTCAAACTGCAAAGCTCCAACTTGATGCTGGCATTTCGTTGCCTACTTTCGGGGGCAATGCTCCAAGGGTCAGCAGGTGTTTCTCTTCGTATGTGGCAGGCTTATGCGTGTGTGTGTTGGTGTGTGTTCGTGTGTGTGTGTGCCACTGTTGCAAAGTGCCGTACTTGAGCTTAGTTGCATGTGCTAAAGTGTTGATACAAGTTACTTTGCTGCAGTTTGCTCTTGTTGCTGTTGTTGCTCGCTGTTGCTATTACTGTCCTCAGTTTCAGCACACTGACACACTCGTTGCGTGTCTATGTGTGTGTATGTTTGCCTACTCATAAGCCAATATATATACACACTCACGCACACACACACACGGAGTCAGAGAGGCAGACAGCTGAGCCACATAGCAGACAGCTGAGCATGACGAGCTGACAGAGTGCAAACTGCAACAGTGCCTTGCTCTCTACTTTCTACTTTCCCTCTCCCTCCACCAATTATTCTCGCCCTTTTTCTCCATCTCCCATCTCTGCAGCAGCTGCAGCATTGCAATTTGTCAGCCAGTGTTTACACAGCTCAAAATGCCACATGCCCCCAAAAAATGTCTCATAGTGTGCTCTTCAGGTTTATAGATTTCAATTAAGCTGATAAATATTTTCAAAAGTCAAATGTATCACATGTGCAACAAACTTATTTATGCACAACTTCAAACAACTTCAATTGTATTGGAATTAATAATAAACAAATCAAAAGCGGCAATTGATCCGTAGAGTATAATTCCGAGAAAGTAGAGAACTTTTATTTAATTATTTAAATTTATTCAATCATTTATATATATATAATGAATTAATTCTATGTGAAATGTTATTATATTTGTTTAAATTCAAAGTTTAATAGCTGCATCGCTGCTCTAGTCATAATTACAATATGTTATATTGTGTTTTGTATTAGTATATAAACATTTCTATAATTAACTTTAAAATTATTAACATCAAAACATATAAATTGTCAAAAATAGAAACCATCTTAAAAATATTGAATCTCACCTGCTTAAATAATTTAATATATTCATTATGCATTGCTCTAAATTTTTCCAAGTGTAAATTTTATTAAAATTTTGCTGTAGCATGCAAATGAATCAACCCACTCGGCACATGTTTGTCATATATATAAATTTGTTTAAAACATGTCTGCTGGCATTTCCCTCATGGCATGTTTCATTTTCCCATTTACCCATTTATACCCGTTATTCGCTGCTCGCTGCTGTCTCCTTGCCCTGTCCCCTTTGGCTTCCCTTTCGGTGTTCACTCGCTCATTTGTTTATTTTTCATATTTCAACTGAGTTTGTATTTTATAATTTATGCGCATTTTTTATTAAATATTTATGTTAATGCTGAGTTTTTGGAACCCCGCACACAACCGCAGGCGCAGGCATTGTCGCCCGCTCTTTCTTTGCCTCTCTCTCTCACTCTCTCTGTCTCTTTCTCTCAACAGCTATCTCTTTTTGTTGTGCATCCTTGAATGCTGCCACATTGTCACTCATTTCCCTTTATAGCGTATTTATGCTCTAAAGCGTGCAAATGCTTTAGTCTGCATGTTGTCTTCATACCCTGTACCCATGAAATGGGTAAAAACAGTGTTCATAATTTTGTGCAAATGTATTTAAAATGCAGACCCCACAAAGCACATATACTCTTGATCGGGAGGAAAAGACACGTCAATTTACCTTGTCCGCCTATTTGTCCATCGGTCTGACTGTCTGGGTGAGCGTAGATCGTAGATCTCGGGAACTTTAAGAGCTAGAAGAGTAATTTTCGGAATGTAGGTGGGTGTATACCATACGCAGTTCAATTTTCTTTCAAATGCTGGATCCCACGTTCCAATTCCGTCCTAATCGATCAAAACCGCAGTACACGCGTAGTATTGAACACAGATTATTTTTATTCAGAATTTATTTTGTCTACCAATATATTTAAATATCTTGTAAAGCGCAAAAAAATCGGTTAATAAACTCAAAATTTATTAAGGAAACAATATTGCAGAATTTGCCTTCCTCGCCCTTTGGCTACAGATAAAAAAGTAAAAACAAACATTGTTGCTGCGCTTCGCTTTGTGTTTTATAAATATTGTGAAATAATATATAAATACGGAGTGCAGGGTATTCTACAGTGAGGTGTGTCCGACCGATCAGCTCTACCCTTGCTGGTTATTTTTAACTTTTAGTTTGTTTTTGTTGTGTTGGTTGTGTGTGTGTGTGTGTGATGCTGTTGACACGTAGTCGCCACATAGCCACGACAGTAAAGCAGCATTCTGAGGCAATGTGTGGCCCACAAAACAACTACGACTAGTCATAAATAGTTTTGTCAAAGCCGCCAGCAAAGCAGGAACTTTGGCAGCTGCTGCTGCACCTTTGGCTCTCTGGCATCTCAATTTTGAATTCTGGTCCTGATGCATTCCTTGGCTTGGGCATGTCGTAATATTTCGACAGGTATCTGCAGCTGGTGCAATTTCGGCATTTTGTATTTTGTGTGTATGCAATTTGTTATTTAATTTGCATTCATGTTCTCGCTGCAATGTTTATCCATTTGCTTGCTGATTATTTGACTTGTACTTGTTCGATTGTCAGACGCTGTGATTTAGCTGCAGCATTAGCATCTTATTTGTCTTGGATGCAAATTTCTCTGGCTGTCACTGATGTGGCTGAGATTTGTGTTGTAATCGTAATCTATACAGAGATTTTGGGCAATGTTTGTCGGCTGAAACAAGAAGTTAAACTACTCGTAAGAAATGTGATATTGAGATTATGCAAATATGCAAGAGATTAAATATTTAGTCGCTATTGCTCTCAATTTATCGCTTGTAAATTGGTTACAACCAACCATTACTCATGCAGATATTCTAATTACAAGTAATAGTTGTTCACTTAGATATTTATGTAATCCAACAAAAACTAACTGCTTTTAATTAAAGTTGAGTTTATATTAAATTTACCATGGTCACAAGAAATATGTTTATAAAAATTGGAGCAGCTTTTACTACTCAAAAACTAATTTCCATATGACTTTTGAGTCAGTTGAGAATTCAAGAAATTTCAATTTGTTTGTTAATTATTTGGTTTACGAATTAGCCCTTCGCCCTTAAAATATTCATTATTATAGAATTAAATAATACAAATAGAGACAATACTTTCGAAAACATTTAAGAAAACTCAAAATAAATATTAAATTAATTTTTTACTATATTTGTTTGGGTGAACTAAAATGTTGACTTAAATTGAAATACTATGCTTTCATACAAATAATTAAAATTTAATATTTAATTTCATTGAAATGTGTTTAGAAACAAGAAACACATTTGTGAATATTGTCTAAGATATTCTTTATTTTTTTTGTATTTTCTGTAATTTTTACAACCTGGCAAAGTCAACCAAATAAATTTAATGTAAAATGTGTTTACAGTAAAGAAGGTCGATTTAAACTTAAATGTTGTTGTTCTTCGCTTATCGTTCCAATTTAAATAAATTCCTTAAAGTTGAGCATATCCCAAGAGACCGCTAAAAACATTTGTCAATTGCCATTATATGAAATGAAATATTACGCATACGCCCCGTGCGTAGCTCGCGCATGAATTAAAGTGCAAGTTGTGTTCTCCGCAGAGCAACAAGAGACATATTTCAATAATTGCCCCGGGAAGTGCAGTTAAACTGATAAGCCGAAAACGATGCAAAAATTAAGTGATTGATGCGATTGATTGATTGATTGATTGATTGATTGATTGATTGAATCACTGATAACGAACGATTGCTCAATGGCGCACAACTTGAGCAAAGCGCCAGCAGTTAGACACACAGCATGCTGACTACTTAGGCAAAGAGATGACAACGACAATACCCCGAAAGAGTGCAACACAACAGCAACACCAACACCAACAGCAGCAGCAACAACACACACGACAGCAACATCCACAGCCACAGCAACCGCATAGCGCCAGCATGAATGGATTCCGGATAACGGGCTATCCGGCAGCTGCAACACCTGCCACACGCAGTAGCACGGCAAACAGCATTTACGCCAAGCCCAATGCACACGAGCTGGATCTGCACATCAGCGAGTCGCTGCTCTACCCGGGCAGCACGCAACCGTTGCAACAATCCCGCCAGGTGTCGCCGGGTCCGCCGCCACAGCTGACGAGCATGCTGCCGGCAGGCGCGGCCACGCCCATTGCGCTGAAGGGCAACAATCCCTTTCTGAACAGTCCCTCGCCCACAGAGGCGGCGCCCACAACAGCAGCAGCAGCAGCAGCAGCAACAACTGCAACTGCCACAGCAACGCCGAGTGGCTACGAGATGCCCGAGTACGCAGAGCCCTCACGCTTGCGTGGCCTGAAGCAGCGCCCGCATAGCATCGCTGTCGCCAGCAGCTCCAATTGCTCGCCCACTGGCGCCGCTGCTGCCGGCGTGCGCTCCAGCTTCGTGGACTACAATGCACAGCAGCAACAGCGGCTGCTGCAGCTCTCACGCCAGCAGCAACAGCTGCGCAATGCCGTCAGTCTGGTGAGCAGTAGCGGCAGCAGCACAACGGCAGCAACAGCAGCATCGACAACAGCAGCATCTGCTGCTGCCGACAAGGAGGCGCTGTATGCCGCCATCTTCCAGCAGTACAGACAGAGTCCCACCAATGGCCAGCCCGCACCACCGATTCCGCTGCATCGCAAGCCAGCAGCGGCGCCCCTGGCCCCCGCTGTGCCACGCCGCTCACAAAGCACACCACGACCCAACGGACCCTCGGCGCTGCAACAGCAGCAGCAGCAGCAACAGTCGCTGGCATCGCCCATCAATGGGCAACTCAATGGCAATGTGGGCGCGCAGCGACCGCGCAGCCTGGATCGGTTTAATGGGCACGCGGAGGCGCCACCCATACCGCTGCGTCGCTTTGCCAACAGCAGCAACAACAGCAGCAACGGCAACCTGAATGGCAACGCCAACGGCAACGGCAACAACAACGGCACTTTGGGTCGCGTGCAGCGCAGTCCCAAGAAGAGCTGCAGCACCGACAACATGTTGCAGGTGGCGCCTGCCAGCAACATGCGGCATTCGCTCAGCTTTCACGGCAGTCAGGAGCCTGCGACAGAGAACGGTAAGCCGGATGCAAGGCCGGCCAGCTATGCGGCAGCAACAGCGGCTGCGGGGCCGGATCAGGCTTATCTGGAGCATCAGCTGCGCGCGTACTCGGAGCAGCTGCGCACGATTACGGAGAGCGTGCGTAAGTACTCGGAGCAGGCGAAGCTGTTGTCGGAGCTGAAGCGGCAGCAGCAGCTGGCCAAGCAGAGCCAAACCAATCTCAATCTGCTGGCGCCCAACAGCAATGCGAACGGCAACCAGAACAACAACAACAACAACAACTTTCAGCCCAACATGATATCGCCGGAGATTGTGAGCAAGTCGTTGGCATCGCTCTCGGGCTCGGCCGAGCTGCAGACGCCCTCCAATCAGCTGCGCTTGTTCCTGGACAACATACGCAGCAGCATGCGGCAGGAGTACCAGCAACACATGCCCGAGGACGTGCTCAAGCTAAGCGGCACGCTGAAGCGGAATGGCGAGGCAGCTGCGGCTGTTGCGTCTGCTGCGGCTGTGGAGGAGGCCGCTCCTCCGCCCACGCCGTCGGATCAGTTGCGGCAGTTTCTGGACGCCATACGCGCCAACAAAATACCTGAGAGCACCGATAAGCCCAAGCTGAGCAACTCCCAGACACTCGACTCGTTCATCTCCAAGCCCCTGCAAATGCCGGACGTGACCTCTGGCACGCCCAGCTTGGGCAGCGTGGGCGGCATGACACAGCCGGGCACAGCAGCAACAACAGCTGGTCCCGCAGCAACAGTTGCTGCCGGCGCTCTGCCCACACGTCGGAGACCCAAGAGCAGCGTGCTGCCAAGCAGCAAATTGGAGCAGCGCGAACACTCGCTGGTCACTTCCGAGAGCTTTCACCAAATCTCCGATAACTTGCGGCTGATGAGCGAGGATTTGCAGGCGCTCAGCCCCAGCAAGGCGGTCAGCAGCTCCCACAGCAGCGGCAGTTTGAAGGCATTGGCTGCCGGAAATGTGAACGGAAACAACAACCACGCCCATGGCTACAACGGCAGCTCGCTGACGAGTGAGCTGCGTGTGATAACGAGCTCACCGCAGCAGCAAATGCTGATGAGCAAATCGAACAGTTCGTTGGGCTCGCTGGCCCTCACAGTGACAACTCCATCGAGTGCCACAACAACGCCATCGACAGCGCCGCTGATGACCGACTTCAATGAGATACTCGACAGTTTTCATGCCATGGCCGATAAGTACAAATCGCAAGGTTCCTATGATTATCTGCGCAAATGCTCCGAGGCACTGCGCCAGCACTCCATGCAGCTCAAGCAACAGAAACAACAGCAGCAACAGCAACTGCAGCAGCAGCAGCATCAGTTCCAGCATCAGCAGCAACAGCAACAACTGCAAAATGGTTTCTACAGCGACGACAGCAGCTCGTGCAGCACCACGCCGGGCAGCATTCGGGATGCGGTGCAGAATTTGCTGCTGCTGCCCCGGAATGGTTTTCAGATACTCGACGATCGCATGCGATTGTTTATCGATATCATCGATAGTCAAGATCGCTTAAGTCAGGTGAGTAGGCAAATCTTATCCCAAGTACTAGTATGTTGTCCAGTTCAAGCAAAGGCAGTTGGTGTAGTTGCTGTATTCATAATATCACATATAACATTACTGAAGATTTTAAACTAATACTACAATTTTGTCTCAATCTGTTGCTCATTGCAGGTACGTCTTTAATCTAAACTTTTACTCATGCTAATTGTGTAAGTATAATATTCTTAATACTTCAAATATCGTATTTAAAAGCATAGCAATTATTTTTATTTAAAATTCTTTATTTTTTTTTTAAATCCTGCTCATGTTTTCTACACCATTTGTGTAAGAACTGCTTATTAAATTTGTCTTTAGATATTTCTTTGCAATAGTTGACTAAGCTTTATCCCTAATACATCGTAAATTAATGGTCAGTTCATCCATCAAACTCATATTTCAAACCACAGCGTCCTTTTTGGCTTTTGCACTTATCTGGTGCGCACCCGCATAGTATAGTACGCTCAATTGCATAAAGTGGCAAAAAGCCATCAAATCAGTTAATGATCCAGAAAGTTAAACATTTCGTAGAGGGAAAACCTATCAAAATTTCGAGGGAGAATAGCTGTAGCTGAACATTGGCAATTAATATTAATAAACTACAAAGTCATTTCAATGCTAAACGCCAGATAAGGCTTCAGCAAGCAAAATTGAAATTTTAATCAAATTTGAGAGTCAGAAGCAGAGCGCCAGGGCGTGCTGCGCCACGCCCACTTTATGTGTTAGTTTTAGTCAGCTCATTCATGATGATGTTGACGGTAAACCACAGAGAATTGTGGCAAGGAGTGTGAGTGTGTGTAAGCCGTAAAACTTGGATCGTGTTTAGAGAGGGGGATAGAGCGGGAGACGTAATCAAGCGACAAGTCACGAAAATTCCCAAAAGTAGCTAATCAGTGAGGCTATCATGTCCTGACTTGTAGCTTATCCTACATGTTCCCGTCACTCACTTTCCATATGAAATTTGATTTGCCTGTGTGTGTGTCGTGTGTCTGAGGTAGCTCAAAATTTGATATGCAAAATAAATCAGAGAACTAATTTTGTACAATTTCGCACGCCTGCGGGCCGGAAACGGAAATGCCTGATGTGTTGCCTCCTGTCTGCCATTGTTCCCTCGGGGGGGTTGTCCTTACCTCGGTGGTATGATGTGCGGGTTAATGATGACTTGCTCTTGCTTCACTATACTAATTGTGCCTAGTCCAACCGACCTGTCTCTGTTATCAGCCGGCATATGGTATGTAACCCCATTTGGTATGCATATCACTTTATGCTCGACTTGATTAAAGTTCGTGAATGTGTGCTTTTGTTGGAACTGCTCAAGCGCTCTATAAACCAGGGAGTCACAACAAAAGGGAACTAGCAGCACATAACCAAATTAAATCTTTCATGTGTGCAACTGTGAAATGATATAATTTCATCTACATACCAAGCCTGAAAACTGAATCTCATATATATGGGCAAAACCGTGGGTTTGTTGAATTTTTCGCTCTAGAAACACAATTTGTGTACCATAAATCTACGGTCGAACGTAACCGACATTTGAAGATCATGTAATTTGACTTTTAATAATCACTGAAAAGTAATGTTATAATTTAATAATTAAATATGCCCACTTCTGCACAATCAAGCAAAATGTCCATGGCACATATAGCTTTATTACTGGCTGTTGAGTTTTTTTATGTGGTTAGTTGGAACCAAGAGAAACAAACTTTATCAACTTACTGTAAAGGCGTGCCGAACTTGTAAAAGCTGTGTTTCTAGCGAGATTTATGTGATAATTATGATGATGTTTATGGAGGCGGACAGGCAGATCTATAAGGCTATAACGACTAAGCTCTAGATCTTAAATAAATAATACGCAATAACCTTTAACTGGTTGTTATTATTAGGTACAGATATATTTAATTTTTAGTGCAAAAAAAAAAAGAATAATACAATTGTTCACGCTTTGAACCCAGTTTTTTGTTACAGGGCATAACATATTCCACCTCTTGTCTTTAATTTCCGATAATTACATAACTGTAGGAAATCTACTGTTATAAATAAATTGCACACAATTACGCAAAATTTATATTAAATGATTAAATTTATTTAACGTGCATTTAAAATGTGTTGCTTTTATGTTGTTATTTGTTGATTGTTATTTGTTGTTATAGTTTTACGTTGCCTGAAAATGCACTAAATAATTGTTTAAAATGTGCTTTTCATAATGCAATTACCCAACAATGGCACAAATATGCGCAGAATACGCCATATAATTGCATCTGCCGTTGGTCACAGCGGCCATGCGAAAGTTTTCATTACAAACTATTTTAACTGCCGCAAATGCAACAATAACAACAATTACAAGGCAACACCAACAATTACAATAACAACCACAACAATAACAACCACAACATGCTTGCCACATGTTTGCAGAGCACCGAGGGCAAAATGGCCGCAAATGGACCCTTTGGCGCTAAATGAACTGTAAAATAAGCGGCAAACCAAAACGAACGTTTTCACCCATTTTAGGGTGACCATACAACAGTGAGCATTGACCACACTCGCAGCATTGCCAAAAGCCATTTATTTTAATTAGCTATCAACATACAGCAAACTACACCAAAAGCAACCGAAATGTTAACTTATATTTAGGCTGCAATTATAAATTGGAACTTTGAGGTCAACACCTACTAAAAATTATGCGCAAAACAGTGTTGTAAAAGGATATTTAATTACACTGTTGCAATTAATTGTACACTATATTTATAAAAATTTGGTCCCACTACAAAATTTGTTAATTAGGAATATGGTAGTTGAACCCGTTTATTTGTTATGTGGAAAAATATATATTTAGACCCTTTACTTTAAAAAAGTAAAAAGGGTCTATTAGTTTAGTGCAAAGAGGAAATGTGTGTAACACCCAGCAAGAGGCGTGGCAGACCCCACAAAGTATATATATTCTTGATCAGGACGACAAGCCGAGTCGATATAGCCATGTCCGTCTGTCCGTCTGTCTGTCTGTCTGTCTGTCTGTCTGTCTGTCTGTCTGTCTGTCCGTCTGTCCGTCTGTCCGTCTGTATGAACACCTAGATCTCAGCAACTATAAGAGCTAGAGACACCATATTTGGGAATCAGGTTCCCCTATTCAGTAAGCAGCACGAGTTTGTTTTAGATTTTGGATACCTCTCCCCCTTCCCCCGCAAACCGCAAAAAGCTGCTGTAGCCACAGTTTTAAAGCTATTGATTTGTAATTTGGTATTTAACTAGTTTATGACATTCTCTATCAACGCTGTGAATTTTGTTTCGATCGGATAAGAAACAGCGAACATATGCCACAGACAATTTGCCGCACTAGGCAGAGGGGGGGTGGTGTGCTTTGTGTGTGCGTCTGATTGTGTTTGTATGTTTTTTCTTAAAAAAAACTCTGTAATTTTTGTTTGCACTGATGCCGATACAGATTCTTTTAAAAATGTGTCCTCTAAGGATGTAAGGCTTGGAAGAAATTCTTCGCATTTCTTTTGAATGCAAAGACGCTTTAGCAGCTTAATGGCTAAAACCCTTCTTTAAGAGTGTGGCATTCCGGTTCTTCGTCTGCGTCGACATCAGTTTGGAGTTTTTAGACCCTTTACTTTAAAAAAGTAAAAAGGGTCTATTAGTTTAGTGCAAAGAGGAAATGTGTGTAACACCCAGATGGAGGCGTGGCAGACCCCACAAAGTATATATATTCTTGATCAGGACGACAAGCCGAGTCGATATAGCCATGTCCGTCTGTCCGTCTGTCCGTCTGTCCGTCTGTCTGTCTGTCTGTCTGTCTGTCTGTCTGTCTGTCTGTCTGTCTGTCTGTCTGTCTGTCTGTCCGTCTGTCTGTCTGTATGAACACCTAGATCTCAGCAACTATAAGAGCTAGAGACACCATATTCGGGATTCAGGTTCCGCTATTCAGTAAGCAGCACGAGTTTGTTTTAGATTTTGGATACCTCCCCCCCTTCCCCCGCAAACCGCAAAAAGCTGCTGTAGCCTCAGTTTTGAAGCTATTGATTTGTAATTTGGTATTTGACTAGTTTATGACATTCTCTATCGACGCTGTAAATTTTGTTTCGATCGGATAAGAAACAGCGAACATATGCCACAGACAATTTGCCACACTAGGCAGAGGGGGGGTGGTGTGCCTTGCATACGCAGGTAGCTTAGAGTGTGTGCGTCTGATTGTGTTTGTATGTACACTAAGGGGCATAATTATTGTAACACAAATTTTCATGTATTCAATTGCGTTTATTTCAGAATCAATGTGAAAACAGTTGGTTTTTTTAATTTTTATAGATAGATATATCGTATTTGTATATAAAAATCACAATTTGAAAATTTTCGTGACATTTATTCTTTTTATTTTTTTTTAGTATGGCTTTTTTAATGTGGCACAAGTATTGTAACCAAAACATTAATTGGAAATTTCAATGGGAAATTGTATTTGCTTTATGCAATTTATGCCTGAAATTAATGAATTTTATATTCTTCTTTGCATTTAAGCTATTTTGGAATAGATTTGGAACTCTATCACCCAAGGATATGACCAAATCCTTTGAAATCCTGTTCCAGGCAGATTTTATCAAATATTTCGTCCAATTCTTTGTCCTTGTCGAATCTAAGGATTGTATTCGCTTTATAAGTGCCTTACAATATTAAAAACATAAAATTCTGGAATTTTGGGTTGATTAATTTAGTTTTCGAACGACAATTGCACCCAAAAACGGAAGAAAATTGTTATATTGGCTTGCAAGAATCGTCCTGGAGCGTTATCCTGATGAAAAACGAATCCTGCTCCGATCAATATTTCAGCACAGGGATCTGCTCAATCGTTTAGGAAACTAAAATATTAATTTTAATGCGTTAAAAACTTGTCAGGTACGAAGATTGCCACTGTATTTCGGCAGGCATAGCCTTGCATAGGCTGGCATAGCCTGGGTAGCTGCATCAGTCACTACAGTGGCAATATTCGTACCTGACAAGTTTTTAACGCATTAAAATTAATATTTTAGTTTCCTAAACGATTGAGCAGATCCCTGTGCTGAAATATTGATCGGAGCAGGATTCGTTTTTCATCAGGATAACGCTCCAGGACGATTCTTGCAAGCCAATATAACAATTTTCTTCCGTTTTTGGGTGCAATTGTCGTTCGAAAACTAAATTAATCAACCCAAAATTCCAGAATTTTATGTTTTTAATATTGTAAGGCACTTATAAAGCGAATACAATCCTTAGATTCGACAAGGACAAAGAATTGGACGAAATATTTGATAAAATCTGCCTGGAACAGGATTTCAAAGGATTTGGTCATATCCTTGGGTGATAGAGTTCCAAATCTATTCCAAAATAGCTTAAATGCAAAGAAGAATATAAAATTCATTAATTTCAGGCATAAATTGCATAAAGCAAATACAATTTCCCATTGAAATTTCCAATTAATGTTTTGGTTACAATACTTGTGCCACATTAAAAAAGCCATACTAAAAAAAAATAAAAAGAATAAATGTCACGAAAATTTTCAAATTGTGATTTTTATATACAAATACGATATATCTATCTATAAAAATTAAAAAAACTAACTGTTTTCACATTGATTCTGAAATAAACGCAATTGAATACATGAAATTTTGTGTTACAATAATTATGCCCCTTAGTGTACATATAATCAAAGTAAAGGGTCTCCTACGGTCGGTTACGTCCGACTGTAGCCTCCGTCCCACTGACCTACCCCGTCCCTATATTTTTATTAAAGAACGTAAGGCTTTTAGACTGACGGATAGACAGATGAAAAGACAGACGAACATACGGATTGGTATGGCTATTGAGTTAAAATAGGGTCATACAAAATAAATATCCAAATGCCCTTTTTCCAGATACCGGGTGATATATTTTTACATTTTTTGTAATACCGAGCACTTCCTGGTAAATATTGTAAGCGCCAAAAGCACAGGGGAAGGTTTTCTTTCACGAGAAAGATAGGTTAGACAGGTTAATATCTTAGTAAATACGTAGAATAAGTTTGTAAAATTGTTGGTGAAGATGAGATGTTTAATTAGATACATAATTGCATCGAAAAAATTACGCTTCAGATATTTTCAATGCACATCGAATAATATTATTCTTATCAACAGATTTTTAAATTTTATGAATAGTTCGATAATTGATATGTGCGCACTTGTTGCACGAGCAATTTTGATAATTAATAAATTGAATAATCAGTGGCAAAGAGAAGTTAATTTCATGTCACATATTTCACAATGAATTACCAGCAGTAAGACAGGATTTTAATTAACAAGAATTATCCAATTGGCATATATAATATTGCATAAAATCCTGCCACAAATATTTAATTTACGCATATTTTTAAAATGATTGAAACCCAGCATAAAGCATAATAAAACAATGTGCGTGCTTTAAATAATTGCAAAATGTCCTGCGTGCGTTGTTGGCCAGGTGCTGGGTGGGGGTAGTCAAGGTGCAGGAACAGTACTTGGGGTTCGAGTTGGGGTTGGGGTTGGGGCTGGGAATGTGGCAGGGGTTGGGGTTGGGGGAGTAGTTGTGCTTTCAACAGCTTTCAATTGGAACTCTGCTGCCTGTGGTTGCTTCCATTCGAGCGGCTCGGACCGTGTCGTTTATTAATTGCCTGTCATAAATCATGATTATGCCACTTGCTGACCAACCGCTGTGCTAGTCGTAGTTATTATTATTAATCTTTCGCCGCCCACAACCAGATGAGAGATAGACTGAAAGCAAGTCAGAATGAGAGAGAGAATGTACGATAGGACCAGGTAGTTCCCTGGCATATGCCAATTTCATGCAAATGCGACATTGTCATCGTTGTTGTTTCTGTTGTTTCTGATGTTTCTGCTGCTATTCAACTGCTGTTTGGTCTATCTTGATTAATTGCAAAAGTTTACTGGTCACACGAGCCTTGGGAATACGAACAAGCACCGCCAGCAGGGCATAGACCCATGGAAATATGTCAGCTGCGCTTCCGTTTCTTCATTCCATTCTCCATATATATTTTTTGTCGGCTCTTCCTGGCGAGAATAAATAACAACAATGCGGGTAACAAGCTTCATAACACGCGTATGTTGTCGCGTAAATTGGTTTTAATATTTAAAGCACTTCATTACTCACACGAGCCAGGGCTAGCCAGAGAGAAATCGAGTCGGAGGGAACCGTTGAAAATTGCCGGCGCTGTAAAGTATGCTACAAGTGCACTTAATCAACCTGACAGCAGAGTGCAGGCCAGCCAGCCAGCATGCCAGGCAGTCTGTGCGCTCTATAAGTGAAATTTTACTCTACTACAATTAAATAAAATTGATATTTTATGCAGCGGACCTAAAATGAGCTGAAACTATGCAATTTGCCAATGAGCCATGTCATATTTCAAGCACATTATTTTTTAACTTTTGTGCTATAAATTCATTTGATATTTGAGTAGAGTAAAACTATTATTCTTATGCTTTATTAGGAACTTATTTGGGTATATAGGTTTAACTGAAATCTTGATGAGCAGTTTGCAGTTCAGCTACTTTACTTAAAAATTGTTTTAAATATTGATGTACAAATATACAAAAAATAATGTAATACTTAAATATGTAAGATAAATTAATATTTACCTATTTAGATTTAAATTTTAAATTAATATATAATATATCGAGCCCTTCCCGCGAAAATGGAGTAACCAACAAAAGCAAATTTTACAGGAGAACGTTTTTTTCGCGAGAACGCGTCTGAAATTCGCAGCAAATCTGGCGCTTGCGATATAATTGACAGGCTGATATCTCAGTAAATACGCAAGATAAAATTATGAAATTTTTTGTGTGGATGAGTTGGGTGATTATGAACATAATTGCATCAAAAACCGAAAATCCAAAAAAATGTTGGTTACGTCTTTTTCGCGGGAAGGGCTCGTAATTCAGTAACTTAAATAAAGTGTTTTATTAATATTAAATTCAATATAAACGTGTGCGCGATTGGCGTTGGCCCGTGTGGCCGTCGTAGCGGGAACGATGCGTGCGAGCGTCGTTCGTTGTCGGCGAATCGTTTCGAACTCTCGATCTGTTCGATGTAAGACCAGGCGGCGGCAAAATACCAAATTAGGCATATTTAGTATTCAGTATTATCGTATGGGAATTGTTTTCGTATTGTATCGTATCGTATCGTAAGTATCGGTTCGGTGTCGGGCTACTATCGTTTATGTATCGCTTACAAATTGTTTTAAATATTGATGTACAAATATACAAAAAATAATGTAATACTTAAATATGTAAGATAAATTAATATTTACCTATTTAGATATAAATTTTAAATTAATATATAATATATGTATGATATATGTAGATTGATACATAAATATTTACATATTTGATTTAAATATGTTCATTGTTAGAAAAAAAATTTAGAGAACACGTTTTTTTCATATTTGTTTAATTTTTTGATTTATTTAGTTAGTACTACCTTCTCCGGCCGCCTCAGCGTAAGAAGGTCACTTAGTCGAAACTGTTTATTTGCATTTCATGACAAAACATAAGCTATAGTTAATTAACAGTTATCTAAAAAACTGCACAAATCGTTTGGGCGAATCACGGATCAATCTCAAAGTCGAACGTACAATTATGATCCACGAGCTCAAGTAGCCTGAAGCTATATATGCTGTTGACCCAAACCTATGGCAACAAAAAGAAAACAAATTCAGTTTTTTTACAGCCCAAAATGAAAACGAAAATCTGAGGAAAACTTGCAGTTGTTTGCATACTTGCAGGCAGCACTGTGTCTGTCTTGCAATCTCAATGCCTGACAAGGCATCAGCATCGCTCGAACTTTACAGCGAAGATACAACTATACACACAGCATCAGATTTGTGTGTGTGACTGTGTGACTCTGTGTGAGTGTGTGTACATGTAAGTGCATATATATGTGTGGAACACGTACGAAAATTTGCCAGCTTTAGGCAATCGTGAGAGCAGGTTTGTTATACCCTGTACCCATGAAATGGGTATAAACAGGATCAATAACTTTGTGCAAATGTATGTAAAAGGCAGAAACAGTTCTAAGTAACTGCAAGAGAAGACGCAAATATTTTTGGTACCTAGGTAGGTGTATATGCATATGTAAATTTATTTTGTTGGTTGCTCAGCCCCCTTTTTATAATAAATATTCTTTATCATTATTTTTACTAAAAAATTCAAATCGATTAATAAACATTAATTAATTAATTAAGTTATTAAATAAAAGTTTTTTATAAATCTGAAATGTGTATTCTACAATCGAGCGCGTCCGACTGGTCGGCTTCGTCCCTACCGCTTTTGCTTTAGTTTTCGTTTTCGCTTTAATTTTGTTGTTGATTTTTTGACATACATATATTCTTTGGCAGCGCCGAACAAACAAACTGACGAACCCCACAGGGTGTTGTGTCTTTCTCAGCTGCAGGTGCATACGGGTTAAAGTTGGTGGGGAAGAAATGCAGCAAGTGGGCTATGCAAATGTGTGAACACAAAATAGATGAAAAAGTATCTCGCAGATTGCAGCGGGCGACAGTAAGCGAAATGCGTTCGGCGTTTTACCAATTTGTTGCCAGACTCCCGCAACCTCAGTGACTAGCTCTATGGGTGTCTCTCCGCCCCTCCCTGAATTTCTGCTCTCAGCCAATCCTTTTCTACTTGGCATATGCAACAGCTCAATTTGGCATTGTGGCAGAGGCAACCTTTTAGCAATTTTTCTGAATGGCAGCTTCATTAAACGAAATACTTGTGCTGCAGGCTCCGATAGATAACACCCTGCTATGCCCCCTGATGCCTTTACAATATATGCACAAATTTACACACATTTGTGCCACGGTGCCAGAGATAAATTGTTGCAACTGCACATAAAATTGCCTGCAATTACTTTAATATACCTGACAGTCGCTCAATCAGTTTTCAGCTCTCGCATAGCCTCACTGCTGTTGCATAGTGCAACAGGCCGTAACTCGTTTGTGGTTCGTGACATCCATTAAGTATGCTGAATAAATATTGAAAAAATGAAATAATATCCGACGTCATATTGACAACTGCGCCTCATGTAGATTATCGTTAGCGGACAAAATTATTGAAACGAGACACGGAAGTTATTGCAAGTGGAGCAAGCAGAAATTATATTATGTAATAGCTTGTTGAATATTAATAGCTTCAATGTATGTTTAACAATTTGATATATTGTGTAAATTGGATATAAATATGTATGTATTTAAATGCGGTTTATCAAATTCATCAAGCATCGGCTAATCTACGGGACATTTACATCTGCTGAGTTCTGCCCCAAGTATTTGCGTATAACACTTAACGGCCTCAGTGCGCTTTCAAGATTCTTAGTCAGAATTTTTGGTAAGCCATTCAGTATTGATCCGATAAATTTGTCAATATGTTCATTCAAAATGTCGTCGTTGCCATGTCCCAATTGGCCACACAGGTACACCAACGTTTGCACACGCAGGATTAACTCCTTTGGGGTATTTCCGAGATTCTCATTCCCTGGCACATTACAGAAATCTAGTTCAGCCTGCTCGCGGCAGTACTTGTGAAGGGCACTGCAGGAAATATGATCAGGGTTGGTTGCATTTTTTTTGTGATCCTGCTTGAATTTGTGGACCACCTCCAATAGTGGCTGGATGTGAGCGTTAACCCGATACAGGGTTACCAGGATGGCGGCATAGCGACGCTGTAGTTTCTCTCGGTGCGGATTGAACTTGGACCTACGTCTGTTAGCTGTTGCAGTCGAAGTCTCCTCTGCATCGAACTCGTCATTAATTTCAGTCATTTCATCGACCAACTGGCGCTTCATAGCTATTAGCTTTTCGAGTTTTATGACGGCCTCTACCAGTTCCTTTGTCAAGGGAATTTCGGCGGTTCCCATTGTCGGTTCCTCCACAGGCATCAGCGCAAATAGCATATAGTCCGGTACGCTCAGTGTCGCGGTCTCAAGTACTTCTTCTTGAAAACAGAACTTAACAATGTAGCTGCTATCGTTGGGATCAAAGCTTAAGACTATGCCCATGCATAGAGCATATGCAGGTTCCCTCAGCAGACTGATGACCTTCTCACCAGCACTCAAAAGCATTGGTATGTTTTGGATGTCGATATCCGGCTCGCTGTACTTGTTCTGTTGCAAGTCCCTCACAATACGACGAGCATCCCAGACGGCATCTACTTCGCGAGCAATGAAGTTCGCAGAGAAGCGAATAGGTTTGCCATAAATGGCCCGAATGAGTCGCAAGCAACGTCTGGGCATAAGGCGCGTCTCCACAGCAGGCAATGCCTTCTCCAAATGATTGTCTATGCTAACCCAATTGTTCATGAATGCCTTATCCATTGGATTGTCATAGAACTCGCACCACATCCATAGGTTTCGCCGAAACTTGTTGAATTTCCCGTAAGAGTCTTCATCGGCCAACGTCTTCATAGTGCCATTGTTTACTTTCTTTGGCTTTGATAACTTACGCCTTTTGACCGCTATGAAGAGCTCCTCATCATTGGCTACATCAAGGTTTCGAGTCATCTTTTTTGGTTCCATTTCGTTTGGAGAGTTATTAGCTCGGCGCAAGCCAATTTGACTAAGTAAAGCTGGCGTTTCCATTTGGTTGAAATCTGTTCGCTATATTAAAAGAAAAACTGTTTACTTGCTATACAACGAACAATTATTTATTTTACCTTTTTGTACCTTTGTATGCTGCGATATACGTCTAACTGCTTCAACGAGTTTGTTGCGAATGAATTGTCTGACACTTTCGATAGAATACCCAATTTAAGTTCAGAGTTGCATGCCAAGCAGGGTTGCTCCTCACTAAAAAAAAAATGTACTAAATTTGACAAGAGTTGCTTTCTGAAAAAAAAATGACAACAGCCTGTTAATGTCTATTTATTTGTTTATTTATTTAATGTCAACTTTGAACAGTCGACATAGAATTTAAAATACAAATTTAGGTCATTAATTATATATCAAAGTTATTATACCCTGTGCCCATTGAAAATGAGAAAACAGGGTTAATAACTTTGTGCGAATGTATGTAAAAGGCAGAAGGAGGCGTGGCAGACCCCACAAACTATATATATTCTTGATCAGAGAGACGAGCTGAGTCGATTTAGCACTGTCTGTCTGTCTGTCCGTCTGTATGAACGCGTCGATCTCAGCAACTATAAAAGCTAGAGCAGCCGTTTAGGTCTCTTTTGAAAGGTGTATACCACACGCAGATCAAGTTTATTTCAAATCTTGAATGCCGCGCCTCTGCCGCCTACAATGAATGAAATAAAATACATTCGCCAATTTAAAAGACATCAAGCTTTATACATGAATTCTCTCTTCAGTAATTGGTAGGTCTATATCATACACAAATGAGGCTTTTTTCAAATTTTAGATGCCACGCCCCCTTTCCGCCTTTATCAATAAAAACCGAATAACAAGCGTAATATTGAACATAGAACGTTCAAACTCGGAATATATACTCTTATGTATACAGTATTGCCAACTTATTGAAAAAAAACCTGTTTTTGGCGTGAAGAAAACCAAAATAGAACGGAAAACATGTGAACAATTTCAGAAAACAACTATGCATCAACTATATGCATTTTCATGCTACAGATGATATTGTGCTTTTAATTTAACATAATGTGTAAATGTGTAATGAGTAATAATTGGCCAAAATATTAATAACAACAATTAAATTATTCCTTATTTTGGCATGTATTTTGTAAAAAGCTTGGCATGTATGTCATACACAATATAGGGTATTTAAATGTGCAATCTAACAACTTGATTATTATCTTAATTAATATTTAAAAGTGTATAGAAATATTTGTGCAAATTACATAAATATTGCTTACTTTTTGAAGAAGAGAATGATTATTTTTAAAAAATATATATTGTATGGGACCGATCTTAATCTATATAAATATTTGGACTACACCCCATGTTTAAAAACATCCTATACAGCGCAGCAGTATTGCCTCTTGCTTTTTTGTGTGTACCATGATTTGAAGGCACGATGCCAACAAATATCTGCAATGTTGTTTCTGTAATATCGTCTGTGTTTATTAACGTATTTTAATGCGCTTTTAGGGATAGGTAAATATAATTTTATATAGTATAAATTTTCTATAAAAACCTCTTACATTTAACATTACGCTTGTTATTCGGTTTTACCGAATTTTTTTTACAGACAAACAGATATGTATATTCCACCTCCTGTTACATAAATTTCCACAAACTTATTAACCACGTTTTAATCTATTTCATTAATTTACGTTGGAACTAACTAAAATAGGAAAGTCAGTTAACAGCTTAGTTTCACTTGAGATTGGAATTTTGTGGTGCTTTAACGCCGAGCCTGTGACACTTTTGTCGCATTATTAGTTGACTTTTTTGTTTCTGCCATGCATATTGTTTTTTGTGCAGTGTATGAGAGTATAACAAACAGAGCGCCAACTTGACATTTGTCTAGAGCACTACATCAAAGTCAAAAGCCGGTCGAGTGTGTTTATTAAAGGCAGTATAGATGGCGAGAGAGGAGAGGTTTAAGCAGGCAACTTGGCAACAAAGTGTTGAGAGGGGATCAGTGTCAGAGGGAGACAGGGCTACAGACGTCTGTCTTGCTCTGCACCGGATCTCGTCTATTTCTGGCTGCAGTTTAACTAGTTGTCATGGTTATTGCATTGTCTGCGAGTCGGTTACTTTTTACAGTTTGCTTTTAGGCGCAAACAGAGACAGAGAGAAGGAAACTGAGCCCGGCTTTGACATAGTCGTAATTGCAATCTCACTAATGCTGGCAAAATGTGTTGCGGCTTTGCTTTGGAAATTGCCAACACTCAATTGGATTTTCTCTTAGCCGTATGCCATGCGGATTTTAGATTACACACACACTCTCTCCAGTATATATGTGTGTGTGTGTGTGTGTGGGCGTTTGTTGTGGGCCATTGTTGTTGCCATCGCTCTGCGCCTATGTTGACATTATTCAACGCCCGGTTTGACAGACGCGTCAAGTTGTTTATTTGTTGTCTTTGTTACGGCTCGGATTTATTGTGTTTAATGTGTTGAAAAGTCTGCTTATTTATGGCACTGAATTTCGTCTACTACTCGACACAAACACACACTCTCTCTCTCTCTCCCTTCCCATCTCTCTCTATCTCTCTTAGTCTCCAATTTTTTATTTTTGGGGATTTTGCCTTGCGCGTGATGGAACACTCGAAATAGTTGGGCACATAGTTCCATGTGTTGCGTTTTGTGTTTATGTTGTCTTGCGCTCGATTGTGTGGAAAATTGAAAAACGGACATTTACGACCAGTTTTCTATTGCTGCCACATCTCTCTTTATCTGTTTAGCTGCCGCTGTTGACTCGGGCAACAGTTGGCCAGACTATATTAGTCTTGATTTGGGAATGTAATTCGGTGAGCACTGACTTGGGCCAAATGCATGGCAACTGGCGAATTTTAAGTTAAAAGATAAACTGATAAAAGATTCACAAAAACATGCATTAGGTGAGTTTAGTAGGGATTTTATATTAAATTTGTATTTAAAATATAGCTTAAAGTGTTGACAGCTTTTAGTAGACTTTTATGTGGCATTTCGCTTTTAGTTTTGCTGCTTGTGTCATTTAATTGCAAATATTTGATTCTCATGTATTCTGATCGATTTATTTATATCTCGTTATATCAACTCCCTTTTAAATATAATTTTCCAATTATTTGTTATCTAGAAGATATATGTTTATAAGAAATTTGTACCTAATTGTATATATCATGAACAAATATCATGGTTAAATCGACTAGTTGACTCGATTTAACCATGTCCTTCCGTCTAAATGAATACGTCTACTTTAAAAATTATAAGATATAGAGGCATTATATTATGCCACATCCCATGTAGATAGAAGTTTGCTGTTCAGAATTTATTTTCTGTACTATTATGTTTATCTTTACTGCAATAAAATACACAGAAGTTATTAAAAATGAATTAAAAGCATTGCTGCAGCAATCGTAGAATATTTTATTTATCAAAAAATGGTATAGGGTATTTTATTCTGCCTTAAGTCTGATGTATTTATCTTATTTTTACACTACCTTATATAAATATTCTCAACTCCAACTATCAATAGACTTTTATCTCTGTTCATCTTATCAACTTTGTTCTGCATTTCCTATAAACCGTGCTCAATTATATTCATCTCTTGTGGAAAGACTGGCATCCACAAGTCTGCTGAAGTATCTGCTATAACACCATAAATCTATATTAAATATTTGCAGTACATTTTTGCATTTGCATCCACGATTTCTCGCAGCTTCACAATACATATAGTATACCATATAAATATTTTTGCTGCCACAGCTGCAGCCAGCCACAGCACAGCAAAAACATACAAAAACAAGCTAAAAAAAATAAAAATTGTTTCATGACACATAACATGTAGCAACTAATATTTTAGACGTTGTATTGCTGCTCTCTTGCGTCTTTTCGAGCTCTCCACCCTGCCCTGCCCCGGCTGCATGCCAGCAGAAGCAAAAGCTAATAGTGTTTGGTCATTTTTCAAAATGGCCGCCGCGTGGCAGACTCTCGAAATTGGCGGAAAAGCGTGTGGCAAGCGGGGAAAAACTCTGAAAACTCGTTAGATGCAACACTCTCACACACACACATTCAGTTCCAGAGTGAGTGTGTGTTGGCAATGTCGTTAGCTCGAAAGTTTGTTGAAAATTTTTATCAGTATACTGAGAGGCAATGACATGACCACATCACACAGTGACACAAGCTTCGGCAACACTGCAACACATAGAATAACAGTAGCAGAGTAGCAGCAGCAGGAGCCAAATCTGTATAGCTGGTCACGAAATACTGGATGGCCACAGAACATGGCAACAGTGTGGACACCATCGCTGGCATGTCCGCCATACATACTAATAAACTGTTAGTTGCTCTGCCACGCCCACAGCCCTGGTGGGCGTCTGCTGCTGTTGATATGCCACAAACCGAATACTAAAGGATCAAAGTTTTTTTAAATTCACAGAGAATGTTTTTAATTGAATAATCCTTCGATTTACATATTTACCAGTAAAAACAAGATTTTTATTTATACACTTTTTATTTAAATTTATTTTCAGTAAATTTATTAAGCTATCGATGGGATAATTCACTTCGTTCTATTTTGCTTTAAAACACTTTAAAACAAGACTTTTATACCCTGTACCGTGAATATATGTAAGGGCCAAATACGTTTATGTTTTGTGTGATTATCTCACATCTGCTTTTTGCTTTGTCTATACCTCTGTGGAAACTGCATTAAAGCTTTGTTGCGCTTGTGTTTGGATTACAGCTGATTAACAGAGAAACAAGCGCACAACAAGAAATATATATATTATGAGAGCAAATTACTTTAATATGGGATGAAGGACAGTTCTTTGTGCATGGTTTACAAGCAGCTTTTGCTCAGAGATGTCAACATTCACATACTCACCAACACTCACAGTCATTCACTCTGTCTGTCAGTCCGTCTGTCATGCCAGCATTTTTTTTTTGTGTGCCGAGTTTATTACTTTTATGCGATTATGTGTCCTTTCTCTATATCGGTTCGTCCCAGAGTTTTGCTGTGCGTGCACAACTGTGTGCCACTGTCAATATTAGCTCTGTGTGTGTTGTGTCTCACGAAATTAGTTGCAATTATTTATGGGCTTTAATTTAGTTTTATATTTCGTTTTGAACAGCGTACCATTTCGTCAGCCATTTCGTTTAATCATACCTCTCAGCTGATGGTTAATTACTTTTCTTGTGTTTAATGTGTCGCGCATGATACAAAGTTATGAGCATTTTAATAAACAATAAAAGCGAAAAAGCCTTGAATTTCCTATGCTCAACATTCTGCTATATTTTATGTGCCGTGCATTTTTAGAGTTTATAACACACAGCTTGGCTTAAAGTATAAAGTACCTGTGGGCATTAGTATTAGTTTTAATTTCTAGTTAACACTTAACACAGCGACGCATTCCACATACGCCACGCTGCATATGCTGGGTTTTATACCACTGCACAGTGGTCGAGCTTATATGGAATTACAAAAATACTTATAGTATTGGCCACTTTGGTCACCTATATTCTATGGCAAAGAAACGATCGGAACGAACTTGATTAAATGTCTTATTTTCTAAAATATTCTAATATATATAAATATTTTTGGCCTCATAAAAATAAGTACCAAATTAAAAGATATATAAACAACTGTCGGGCGCAGCCTACTTTACGTGATATCTGCTCAGTCGACAACATTTTCTGTTGCATATCTTTCCTGTTTCTTAACCGATCGGTATGGGGGCTACGTACACACCGAATAAAAAGTATAAATATAAATATGTGTCTGATTCAATTTGTCTTTCTTTTTAGGTATTTTATATTTTTAGACTGCACACTGAAATATACAAATAAAACCTATAACAAAACTTTTCTTCAATTAAGCTCAATACCAGTAAAAGCGATATTTATATTACATCAGTTATTGGCGTTTACTTTAATAGCAAAAGATGAGGTTGACTCTATCGAAATTACAACGCACTTACGGGATATTTTTAAAGTTGAAATTAAAAGGCAATTTAACTGGGTTTTTTTCGTATGGGAGCGTCCACTGTGCAATGATACTAAAAGAAAAATGGCGAAACAGGAGTTAAAACTCAACGAAAAGTGCAAAAGGAGAGTCAGCAACGTTTTGGAAAACACAACATGCAACATGGGAAATCTCGGCACGTAAAATGAGCACAGCATATGTATGTGTGTTTCTCTTACGGTCTGTCTGTCAATCTCTCCATCTGTCTGTCTGTCGCTCTGTCCCTCTGTGGCAGGGTCTGTCCGCCTGTCTGTGGTTGCCGGCGCTAACAACTCTCGTCAGCATTATGATACTCTTTCTATCTACACGTTGCCATGACGCTCTATTGCTGTCTGTCTATATTTGCATGGATCTGTCTCTCGGCGTTGCCTTTGCTCTCTTCTGTTACATGCGAGTTTGTTATTTTCGAAACGAGTTAAAATTAGCATAGTTATGGCAAAACGTGCAACGTTGTCGAATCTAGACTCCGGCTGCTTCTTGGCTGACTTGGTAATGATGTGAACATATAATGAACTCGCCAGGCAGCCAGCTGCAAAATTGAATGAAAACATTTGCCGTTTTCCATTTACCACTGACTCTGACTGCATATTTGATGTGCCAACGAAAAACTTTAATCCGGGTCAGTGTGTTGTACGGAAAAAGCTGCACTTGATATTTGCGGTTCCCACTCACTCGAAAGACTATTAGCAGCTTCAAATTCAGGTCAGATGGGTAATGCGTCGCATAAGTGCCTATAAGTATGCAATGCTCTTGCACATGGTTAACTAGTCTGCAGGTACACATGGCGCCAGCAGGCAAAAGCAACGCACAAAAGTGTCAAGTCAGACCATAACCTCATTCCATGGTTCTGCTCCCTGCCGCTTCACCTTTCGCCATGCTGCTCGCTTGCGGTATTTATTTGGCCTATAAAGCTTCGGTTGGTTGTTGCTGTGACAAAAAAGAAAGCACATAATACAAAATAAAACAAATGGAGTTAGTACAGCTGCATATGGCAGACAAATAGATACTCTGTAGGCAGAGCACCCAATTGCTCAACCAAGAGAGAAAAAGAGAGCATAAAATTAAAGATGCTCTCTCGTGGTCTCTGCAAAATAGTTGTCACCGATCCGTCAGTTCTCAGCAACGGAGCCAACTGAGCAAAAGGCGAAAAATATTCATGGAAAATGTATTTTTATCTTCTTTGGTTAAGTAGGAAACAAATAGTTCAAACAGTGCGGATGATTGTTCTTTTTGCAAGTTTTACTCAAAGTATCCGTTAAAAACCACCTGTTGCAGGTCAGAATCGTTAGAAGACATCTGACGGTTTTTAAAGAACTACAAGTGCTTGCTAATAAACCCTTTGTTGGGTTTTCCAGGGTATAAAAGAATTCAACCTGCTAGTGGCGAGCGTGAAGCAGTGAGCTACGCCTCGCACAGCATCAAAGCGTTCAGGCAGAAGCAGCTCTGGGTGAAAGTGAACAAAAAAAGCCAGTAAAAGAGGGTGAAGAGAGGGGAAGGACAGGGAAACAGTCGAGGAACAGGGGGCAGGCAGCAAATGACACACAAAGCGCGTTGGTCGGACTTTGTTGACCTAAAAATCTCATTTGCTGCATGTTTTGCTCATTTCTGGCATCACTTTTGTTAGGTTTGTCGCGAGTCTCTCTTGCTTTGTTTATTATTGTGCCTCAGCGCCTCAAGCCAGGCACTGAGAAACAAACTTTGATATAAAATAAAAAAGCTCGGCACTAATTTAAAGCGACTGTGGCCAGGAAATGCCCGGAAATGAATTTTACAAAGCGAAACTGGCCTAGAAACGAGTCAAGTTGGCACATATGCCCATTTTTGATTTCCTTAGCCCACTTTTTGTGCTTCTTCGTGCTGCCCATGTCCAGGAAAAGAGCAAACACATTATATTTTCTACATTATTTGTTCTTTGGTCGACAAGAATTTTCAATTTCAAATCACCATTTTCCATGCTTATAAACTTTTATAGGTGTAAGCTTTTAAATTTTTACGATTATTTTACGATTAACAAAATTTCTTTGCTCTCTTTCTTTGCAGGTAAGAAAATGTTGACGAGAATGAAATGACATTAAATGAAAGCTAAGTGACTCTTGAACAAACTTGTAAAACTGCTTATAATAATTTATAATTTAACAAAAGCTTGCATTATAATTCGACAATTTTAATGCTTATTTTCAAATTAAAATTTTCATCTGCCCCAATCTCCGGTATTTGTATAATAATTTAATTTAAATCCGTCTTAATAGCATTTGGAACACCCACACCCAAGCAGAGATTGCTCAGATTTTTATTCAGACTGAATGTCAATCGCATCAAGTGAAACTGAAAGTGAGTGTCTCAGTTATGTAGGCATTTGGCTGTCCCCAGTCTGTCCGCTTGTCTGTCTGTCACTTAAAATTCACTGTTTGAAAGTGGGGAAGACTTCGTGCCCAATTTGGTATAGCCTTCTTTCTATTTGCGATTTGTACTCTTATTCTTATTTCCCTCGTATTCCCTCACACAAATGTCACATGGAAATCTGTAACTGAAAAGCGGAAAAAATGAATGAAAATTGTGTTAGCTGCTCAGCGACAGACTGACAAAATGATAGATGGAATGTAAGGGCAGGCAAGAAATTAGCGTAGGCTACGAAAAGCTTCAAAAGCAATCAAAATGACAACTTAAGTAGGCTTCCCAGCACAAATTCAATATGCCGAAACAAAAGACGCAAAAGCAAAATAAGAAAAAAAAAAAAAACAAAAAATGTTAATAAATAAAATAATGTAAAGCATTAAGCAGGGTGTCCCTCAAGGGAAGTCAACCCTTGGAGACTGCAGTGAAAAAAGTGCTGTTAAATGTGGGCTAAATTTGGGCTTAATTGTATACTGACTGTAATTGAAGGCTAAAACGTCTGCTGCAGCTTTGTCAATTCTGTAGGTGTCAGTTGGGGCTGCAAATTCAATCTATGGAACTTCAAAAACATAATTTAGTATGCTAAAGGTAGCCTGCTTGTCTGACCTTTCAAGTGTCCAATCGAACGTCTGACAGTTGGCTACTTTGCATAAGGTTCACGCGAATCATGCCTTACTTTTTAATTTTGTGGAAAAAGGGTAATTTTTATTGAGACTTTCACAAATATGAGATTGCTTAGAGTTCTATGTATGCCTTGCTCATTTCCTTGGAATTTTAAAAATATTTTAATCGATATCTATTTATAAATAAGTAACGACAAAGCTGATCAGTCGGTCAGAAGCCTAAAGTCTAATCTAACCGACTTTTACTTTGTTTTTAAGTATCACTACATGCTTACAAATATATTTTAATATACAGTAGAATCCGGTTATAGCGACATTCAAGGGACCAACGATTTTACGTCGTTATATCCGGAAGACGCACTATCCGAAAGGCGCAAAAAAAAATTTTTTTTTTAATTTTATGGATGCCATGTTCGTAATAGGTTTTAAAATAAAACAAATTAATTTTTTTAACAAAACAAAAAATTTAATACAGTACAATCCGGTTATAGCGACTTTCAAGGGACCGACGATTTTAACGTCGTTATATCCGGAAGGCAAAATCCATGATTTTGTTTCTTTTTCGTATTGAAAAAACACAAAATCCATGATTTTGTTTGCTTCTTTTAGCATTGTTAAAGAAATCAAATTTTCCTCTTTAAAGTTTTTTTTTTGTTCGGCACGTCGCAATATCCGGTTGAATTGTGAAAAATCTCGTCGGTATAAGCGGTTTGACGCTAAAAGCGGAGACGTTCTAAGCGGAGGCTCTTTCATATAAGTTTGTATGCGGACCAACCAATCCATCGAGTTTTCGACGCAATAACCGGACGGATGCTATAAGCGGCGTCGTTATAACCGGATTCCACTGTATTTTTAAAATTCATTATTTTGTTTATTCGGCCTTAACTGTGCTCCAAGTGCTGAAATGAAATGAGCTTAATGGCAGCATAGGATATTCATTCTACGCCAACCACACATAATCTAAATTATACCCAGGGCACATACTCTTTTACCAAACTTAGTTGTTTTAAATTTAAGGAGAACAACGAAACTGCAAGCCCATGCTCAACTTAAAACCGAAGTCAAAAGCCATGCCCAAAACCGACAAGAACAGAGATTTGTTAGCGCCACTTTTGAGAGTTTTTTGTGGGCTGGCCACGGAATCAGTTTATGTGCATAGCAAATGCAAAATGTGTACTTAAGTTGCGTCGGCCCCAAATGCGCATTTAGCTTAATCAAGATTTTAATATTTAAAGAATTTTCCGAAATGTCACGCTTACGAAATGGGCATGTGCATGGGCGTGGCCACAAATTGTACGCTCAGACAACTTATCTCTTTGCAGGTTTTGTCTGCGTCTGTGTCTGTGCCCGAAAGGGTTCTGCTGTGGGGTTATTACACTCCGACTACTTGTGGTTGGGGCACAAATAACATTATCGCACTACATGGCAGTTCGGCACAGTTGAATTGCTTGTGAAAACCACACAATAGATCCCGACAACAAACCCAACAAAACCTCAAACTCAACTTCACAACAAAAAATAAAAAAACGAAAGAATAAAAAAACCACAAGTCCAATTCAATGTACAACATTATAAATTTTATTCCTTCTGTTGTCCTTGTCGTGATCATGGCCGAAAGTTTTCTGTGGGCATGCTCTGTTTTATGTTTTGTGACTTGGCTTTAGTTTTCTCTGGCTGCACATTTATTTATTTCGACATTTATGTCAGGTTCACAAATATTTCTCAGCTAAAAATCAATAAGCAACAGCAGCAAATAGTAAAAGTAAGGAAAGGAAAAAGGCACCGTAAATATTAAGCTGGTCAGAGTGCACATAAAATCCCATAAAAGCTTTCTTTTTGTCGTCAGTAAAAAGTGAATGCTAAATGTTTGGAAAGTCAAAGGAATAGTGCCCTAAGTGATAATCGAGCTCTCTATGCTTCTTCTTATGTTGTTTATTTGTGCCAAATATCTCTAAACGTACTTTATCTGTACCTTTGTACAGAACATGTTTAACGAATGCTGAAGTTGTTCTATTTAAAAAGAGTTTGGTGTTTGCTGTAATGGTGCAATGTATGACAAGAACTTCTGGATAATAGTGATTATAAGTATATTAGAGAAGATATATTTCTGATTATATATCGCAAAGTATCAACAAAACATGAACACTGCAAACATTTGACTCATTTGATTTCCTCCGAGTCTAGTTTTTGCGAGTCTATGCATTTTTAGATGAATTTTTAAATCTTTTACCTATGTTTGTACCTATTTGTAATTTGTATCTACGTAAAGTATAATATCTGGTATTGCAATCGGATAAGAAACAGCGAAGATATGAAACAGACAATTTGCTCTACAAGGTTTGTTGAGACTAAGAGCGACTTAAATTTTTCCTAGTGTCGACAGTTTGTAGCGCTCTAACGCTCGTTTAAGTGAGAAAGTTACACATAGAAATCAAAGTTAAGCTGCGACATGAACTCAAAGATTTGCGCTTTAGCAGACACGCACATAGGTGGCGCTTAATGTGCTGTGGTTTAAGTAAGCGCTTTATAAGTAACTGAATATGCAAGAGTGTGTGTGTGTGTGTGTGTGTGTATGTGTGATGTGCATGTGTGTTTGTCTACTTATACATATGTGAGCAACTGGCGGCACACTTGAATCTAGGAGAAACTTTGCCAGGCTGAAATGAAGCGTCACGAACCTTTTTGCCTTTAGCAGCTCGCTGAAACCGAGACTGAGTAAAAGACTAAAGCTGAAAAGGAGTCTGAGGGAGTGAGTGGGATGGGGCTTGAGACCTGAAGTCGTAGAACGTGTGGCTGGCTAAAATCGCTTAATGGGGACGGTGTCGTAAATGGCAAGTCAAAAATCTACTTGCCAAATACTTTTAGCCCTCGCTGTCTGTCAGTTTCTCAGTTTGCCAGTCTGTCGGTCTGTGAGTCTGTCAATATGGATAAGCTGCCCAGAAGCAAAGTATAGAAGGAAACAGTACAGCTTCTACTATACTATGTGACAATCAAGATGCCAACATGTGTTATGTTTGGGTCTCATGTGCACACATTATACAACTTGCTGCTGACACGCCCTCCTACACCCTGGGTGCTTTATTATTTGTGCCATAGTTTTGTGAAATAAATTTGGCAAGTTACTCTTTGTGTTTTATTGTTATGCGCTGTTTCTATACTGTCTCATAACTTGTTATTGTCGCTGTTAACATGAAAGTATCTTTCAGATACTTTTCTTATGTGCATAGCTATTGGTGTGTAGGTGGATGCTTGCGTGTCTCCTCCGAGCTGTGTCTTGTGTCTCGTGCCTTTTGCTTTGTGTAATTTGTCTCGTTTTTTGGCAATAGAAATCTTGCAGGCATTCCCATGCACATTAGTCCAATTGTCTGTGCTCTTTCGGAACTTGTTAGAATGTTGCCACTCGTTTGCCTATGCGCCGCCTCTAACCCTCCCACTCTGAAAACCAAATGGCGGCTGGATCATGTCGCCTGTACTCCAACATAATTTATGTATCTCTTGGAGCATGGTTTAATCTGCTTCTTGTGTGAGTTAATGTCATAGACACTGTATTTATGACTCTCCGTGAAATATTACAACTGCTTTAAGTGCTCTCCGAAAATAACCAACTGCCGCATATTATTCTATTAAATTGGTTTTCATATAAATATCTCCAGTATTTTTTGAAACACACCTGATATTGGGGTTGCAACTCCATTTTGTCTTTATCTTATCTGAATATTTTTTTTACTGGTAATTGAATTAAAACGATTTCGAATATGTACTTTCTCGGTATTCATTTGATTTTGTTTACGCCAATATTGAATAAAAATGTTACCATACTGCTATTTTATTTTACTTCTACATCAAAGTTATGTTTTTACAGAAATACAAATGTAAAATATATTGTTTTAAATTTTATGTACCCATTCCAATCAAAACTTTATTTAAATTCAATATTGAAATTGCATATTATTTTTAACATTCTGTTTTAGATAAGTTTCAATGTGCATTTTCAATTTCACAAACCCTCTTATTGCATATGATTTACTTGTATCTTAAATTAACCCGCAGCCTTAGCAAATATTTGCATGGCTTCTACTTACAACTTTGTTTAAGAGTTCTGAAAAATAAATAACTTAATTTGCCAGAGAAAACATAAAAATCACAAACAATTGAAATCGGCTGGGTTTTTTCAGCCCACGTGTGAGCTTAGTTTCCGCATGAAAGCAGTTTCTTTTTATGCCAGGCTGATGAGAGGCAAATGTAAATTTAATTTCAAGTACCTGCGGTTTTCCTGGGTAAATCATTTTCAAATAAATAAACTAAAGGACCCAACAGCTCCTTGCGCTTCTCATGCCAGGCAGAGGAAGTTATCAACAGCCACAAGAGCAACAATACTTATTAGCCGGGAATAAAGAGTAGATAGACAGGCAGGGACGACATAAACAGGCACTCAATGTCGCAATAGCAACAATTCCTTGTGTCTGGGTGCGAATGTGGGCAGAGGATGACAAGTGGAGAGGGGAAACTTTAGAATTTGTGTGTTTTGCTGCAAGCCGCAAGAACTTCAAGTGTGCCACTTAAGCCAAGAACTTTATCGCTTAGAGACGTAGAACGAAAGTGATAGCAAGAAAATCAAACAGAGCGCGAAAGGGAGATTCACTTTAAAATTGTTTTGCACAGTGGCACACACTTTAAATCAAAGCCAACGACAATCAACGTCGATTGGCTGTTCCTTAAATTTATTAACATAATTTAACTGCGTGAAATTATTAAAAAAGTTTTCTGTGACAAGGTGAAATGTCTGATGGTTGAACAAGGCGGATACTTGATATCTTACAAATCGGCAACATTTCCGTGTAGAACTCTTCAGCGAAGGCGACAGCAGCTTCCTTCCGGCTTTTTAACCTAATATAGTGCTTATCCTTTGGCTCGAACACGTTTGCTGAAAAACGCACACTCGCTCTCTCCGACACTTTTCACTTAATTTTCTTACCTTTCGCACTTTTCGCGTGATTGATGACACTCATTTGCACGGAGTTTTTCTATAGGCGAAATCATTTCGCTTAATTTTAAATCAGTTTACCATTTCTATACCTGCAAAAGTTTCGCACAGTTCCTTCTCCAACCGTTTTCACCTTCATCCTGTGACGTGTCTGTGGTTGAATATTGTTTATTGCTACGGTGCGTGCTGCATACTTTTAGGCGCCTGTTCGCCGATGTAATTTAGTCGTTTGTTTGCCCATTTGTTGTCGGCTTTCCTGTTTTTTAAGCACACTCACGGGTAAAGTTAACTGCACAAAGTTGCCAAGTTTATTAATGTGCGTCTCGGTTGGGTTTATTTTTATTTATTTGGATTTTTGTTGTCTTTGTTACCAGTTATTCTTTTCAATACATTCTCTCTGTCTACCTTGTTTCTTATTTTGTTTACTTCTGGTGCAAAGTTTGTGTTGGCTGCAAAACTTTTGCCATCGGTCTATGCATAAAAAACAAACATTTTCAATATTTCGCATGCTTTGGCGTTATGATATAGCAAGCAAACTCCTTTGAGTTGATTTTTATTTACTTTTGAAAAGTTGCCATAAACAGCTGCTTAACGGCACATTATAGAGCATTTTAGTTTTTATTTTAATTATCTTTTTTATTTTTGGAACTTTTGCAAATATTTGCAGACTTTAAGTTTAAATAAAATTTTAAAAATTGTTATATTGCTTTTGAGCAGCTTGAAGATGTTAAGTTGCTCTCACTTGGCATAGTTTAAACTTTAATCTTCTATTTTATATAAAACATATGCTTTGTCGCCTCTCATATCTGTAGCTTTTTACCTGTTCGTTCCGGACTCTACACATAAAACTCGGCAATGTTGCCTTTGGCAACAATACAATAATGTTTTTCTAGTAAAGTGGCAACAAGGTTGATGCTTCAACGCCATTAAACACACCCACAAATCGAGTGAAAGAAGGCTGCGTTAGAGTACGAGTATTCATGCATTTTATAAATGTATTTATATTTGTGTCACGTTAAAAGTTTCCAATGTTTTTTCGACATTTTTTCAGCCCCGCCAACTTGGTCAGCCTGATTTTTTATGTTCCAATTTATTTTTGTGCAAGTTGGTTAAACTTTGCAGCCCCAAAGGCGGCAAGTCAACGGGTTGGAAAAATTGGCAATCTATTTTAATAAATTTAATTACCCCAACTAAAATGTAGCCGCAAATGTAATTTTCACTCGTGTTGCTTTTATTCTGTCCAACCCAGAAACCCCATGGGGCCTTGACCACTGATCCTGGCTATTTGTCTTTTTAATTGGGCGCTAACTGTACCACAAGCAAGACCTGGCCACTGCCCACTTCATGTCTGGTTCGTGCAAGTTTTTTAAACTTCCATTAGCTATTTGTATTACATAATTACATACTCGTGTGAGTGTAGGTATGTGTGACAGGTGTGTGTGTGTGCAAGCTAATATACGGCATTCAGCAGTTTTGAAAGTCCTTGCCTTCTCTTTTTTTGTTTTTGGGTAAAAATCAGTAAGGACGGAGCCCAACTGTAAAACACCCTGCACATTAAATATATTTTTAAAACCAGTAGTGAATAGATCAGTTCACCCGGACGCATGGCTACAGTCGGACTTACCCGACGGTAGGAGAGCCTTTACTTTGTGTTTCAATAATCTCCACAAATTTGTTTAATTAACATGCGACATATTTCGCTCTGCCTAGTTGACTGAATTGCCTGTTAAAAGTTTCGCCGTTTCTTATCCAACCGCATATTGTCACAGCTCTAATTCCTATAATGTCCGAGATCTTCTCCTATACAGGATTATACATTAATATGTTATGCAACGCATCCTGTTGCATATCGCATCACAAGGGTACAGGGTATAAAAAATAGCTTGTGTGTGTAATTTCTGTGCCATTCCAAACCAAAGTTTTATTTACTATGCTTATAATTTGTGAAAAGTTGTTTTCACAGTAACCGATGCTCATATTGCTGCTGCTGCTGCTGCTGATGCCGTGGGGTCAACAGAGTTCATTGGCCAATTGGGTGTTAGGAAAAGCTATAGAACTACTAAATTCTAAATGCTCAGGGACTAACAGATTCGCCGTCTACCAAGTGTTTCTTTTGATAGCTGCTGAAAATAGTAATGTAAATATATACATATACAGTATAATTTGTTTAGCTGCCTCGAGTACTTTGCACGCAACTTCGAGGCTATCTTAAAAATTCAGCTATCTTAATTTCAATTTTTGAACAAAAAAAAAGTTTACCTATATTTAGCACTTAGTTTCTTTTTGTCGACTTTATCTTTAACAGCTGCTATAATTTGCAGCTTTTCTTTGATTGTTAAACCAGTTACGCGCTTTGATTTTAACATCTTGTTAAATTTGTACAATAGAAAATGTGTGTATAGAGCGAAAGTCACGATCAAAACAATTAGGAAAAAATGGACATGCGCAGAAATTCAAATTGCACGAGGTCCATACTGCATACAAATTTTTTAAGAAAATTTGATTCGTTCTCAATAGATGGCGCAGCTAACTTACATGATTTTCATAGAAAACCATAAAAAATTCTGCCGATATGAGGCGCTTAAGTGCAAAAGGCTGCTTAGTTGGGTGCACCTAACGTAATTATTTTCATACTAAAAGTGACCATGATGCTGAAAAGTGACCATGATGCTGAAAAATGAAAATATCAGGCAGCTATCTTGACGATGCAGCTAAGTATCGAGGCAGCTAAGCAAATTATACTGTATATATATTATTTTTATATGGCTATTGCACCATTTAAGGCTGCTTTAATTATTTATTTATTTTAGATGTATCGTAATCGTATTTAACTACTACGAACTTTTCGAATTTCACTAATTTATTCGGTCAAATCAAATATAAACTTCCTTTGGATTTGTTTTTAAGGATATCCTTAAGCATATTTTACCACATATTCTTTAAAGTCTTTTTGCCTTTACCTAGATGGAAAACTGAATAATTAATTTTCTATCGTTACTTATTTTGCTGCTTTCATTTTGACGCTGTCTTAATGCTTTGTAGCTCTTTTCTAGAGCGAGACCGGTAAACCCAGAACAGTCGTTGCAATTTTTAATTAATAACAAATCTCTAGTCGTAGCTCTTCGAGTTGCTTCTGTGAAAAGTGGGCGTGTATATGCAACGCCTTTTGCGTGTCATAATAACTTCTTTCTGGTACTTACTCCTCTTTTTATTGTGTTCGGTTGAGAAATGGCGCATGAAAAGCAGCAGAACTGACTTTAATTAGTTATGCAAAGTGAGTGCTGCTCAGGGACATTAAAAACTAGCACATAAAAAAAAATGAAAAATGCGGAGAACAACAAGCAGACAGGCGCATATAAAAGCAGCCTTAAATGTAGCGGTCACTTTGGACAGCATGAATTTAAATTAAGAACTTGGGAATAAGCAAACAGAGCACACACAAAATAAAAAACATGGAATAAACTGTAAAACGAATTATGGTAATAAACAAACAAGCTCACATACACCAACATATGCTCACAGTACTCATTTGCATTCATAAATGATTCTAAAAAAGCACTCAAACTGTAAACTGTAAAGGTTGTTCGCCCCCCAAATGGAGCATGAAAATTGCGAGAAAAAAACTAAATGGAATAAAAAATTACGCTCATAATTTAATTGTGGCAATTAATAAATTAAACGGGCGTATGCAAATTGCACTTTGTGTTTATTGTAGCTCAAAGCGTGAAACAATATGCAAACAAATTAACGCGAGTTTAATTTCAAATGCAAAAAAGTGAATATTATTACAAGCTCTTGTGCAGCTTAAAAGTGTGCTATACATATGAATATAATATGAATGATCCAAAATAGACATACAAATAATTCATAGTAAAGGACACAATACTGTATGATGATTTTTACATGCTGTTTATGGATACTTATGAATTTGGAGGTGCTTGAAGAACATGTTTTGGTTGTAAATTAGCTGAAGTACATAGCAAATAGCAAATACTATATTGTTTCGTCAGTTTACTCCGTACTCTTTCCTAAACGTTCTCCTCCATGGTATACATTACTTGTTTTGCTGTTATTGCTCCGTCTGTGAACTATATTGTTGCACTCTTTGACTTGGTCTTGCTCCACTTTATTACATCGTTCCAATCCACTATGGGGCATTTGGAAAGTTTTTTTGGCATTAACTAATAACTCGAGAACGAAGCAAAATTTTTTAATTTGGTTTTTTGATTTGGGTTTATGGGGTCAAAAATAATTTATGTTAAAGAAGTGGGCGTGGTACCGCCCTTTTTAAGGGGTAAGGATACCAATATCCTGCACTTGCAAATCCTTTTTTATCAAAATTGCATAATATATTGGTAGGTATAAAGCATACAAAAAAGTTGTGTATTTCAAATTTTTAGTGCCACGCCTCCTTCCGCCTTCAAATCCTGTATAAATATAAAAAACGCTATAACTCCCACACTTTTAAACACGTAAGCTTATTATTTTCCACATACATAGTTTAGAGCCATATAAATATTTGATAAAAAATTCAACAAGATCGGTTGGTAAATAAAAGAGTTATTAAAAAAACAATTTTTTGAGTGTGCGCTGCCATACAATAACATACGTCACAAGTCCCATAGGGCCGTATTCCCAATCGAGAGGTTGCTTCCTAAAAAATGAAATTTCGTGAGAAATCGCAGTTTCCGCATATTGAGACTGGATGCTATGGATTAGGAATTAATAACGCTACAACATGTATATAGTCACATATCTGCCATATCTGACCAATTTTTTGTAGCTCTATTCAAAGTTAAACTTTCCTAAAAAAATATATACGTAAACATCACTGGCTAAATTTACATATAATCCGCAATACATGCATAAATTAAGAACCAAATTAGTAGCAACATGTAGAACAAACCTGAATAATGAACATCCATTTCAAAAACAAATGGTAAATGACGTTTATTTCAAGAATTACGAACTTAAACTTGTACTACAAAACCAGAGCAAATGTAAACAAGTGCCGACCGCTTGCAACTGCTGACTTTAACAGCTGTTATTTTAACAGTGGGCTGTTAAGTTAACATTTGCGGTATATTTCATAACAGTGTGACCAATTCTTAATACAATAACAGTAAAACATTGGTAATTTGCATACCTTCAAAAAATACATTAATGCCAAAAAAACTTTCCAAATGCCCCATAGTGCAATCTAGTAAATTTGTTCACTTAACCATGATATCAGTCTATACTAAAGTATTTCCATATAGTCCTTTATATAGTCCGAATTATACTACAATTCTACAATTTATATTTATACCTATACCTATACGTAAAGAAAAAATCGAAACATTTTTACTTGATTCAAACTAGAAACGAGTCAATTGTCGTATTATACGTAATTTACTTCATCTTGTTTACCCAAAACTTAAACTATAATACTAAGCCTTTACTGTGAGTGTATTCGATATTCATCATGAAGCCTTCTGCTTTACTATTGTTTTCCATACTTTTCATCACGCAGCATGTACTGGCCAACTGCTTTGTCATTGAGTATTTTTGGAACGTTGCCATGGCCTGGAAGGAAACAAAGTCCAGTCGGGGAGTGCGACGGCAATAACAAGTTTTAACCAGTTGCATTGGCTCGGCAGTCAATTTGTCCTTCTCACAGTCAATGTGATCCGACTGTGTGTATCCTGTGATTGCATTCAATATGGTTATTGTGTTTCCTCCGGCTTCCTTTGTGCATGTGGTAGTTTTGTTGTTGCTGCAGTTGTTGTTGTTGATGTTGATGTTTGCATGCCACTTATTGTCGCATTGTTGTTGGCACTACGTGACTTTAGCAGCCATCCATCCAGTGAGCCAGCTGAGCTGGCATGGAAGCCATGGCTTATTATTACCTTCCTCGACCAGGCTGCTTCCGTTTGGCTTTTGCTGTACCTCCGTTTTCTTTACTGCTTTTCTGCTTGTCGTTTACAGTTTTTTAGTTAGTTAATTAAAAATCTTGATAAATTAGCTGCATGTTCCGGAACAGAATACACAAACAGTTTACGATTTCCATGCTGTTCACTTTGGACTTATCCCCGATGCTCTCGCTTAATTGCAGTTTTTAAATATTTAAAGAAAATTTCTTTTAATTTGACAATGTGTTGGTTTTTACTCTGCTGACACATCTAAAGCCTGTGTTGTTGTTCTTTTGGGCCAAATGCTCGGTTGCAAAGTTTGCCAGTTCAAATAAATGGAAAAGTAAAAGTTTGTAAATATCAACTGCAATTTGCTGTTTGTGCTACGGCAAGCACAAAATCCCAGGATTCTCCTGCCAAAGCGAGAGCAGAAGGAGAGGGAAACAGAGCTAGAGTGAGAGAGGAAATATGCATGTGATATGCTTAATTATTTATTACGACTAATTTTAAAAGTCGCTTTCGTCCTGTGCAAACTTTTCGCCACATAAAAGTAGCTGTTTATGATGAACCCCATGGAAGACACGAAACAAGGTTTAAATGCTCAACATGACAGACAGACTGGCGTACAGAGACGCAGGGAGGCTCAGAGGCAGAGAGACAAAGTGCCAGGTTCATGTAGAGCAAGCACACATGGGTCAAAACCACACTCATTTTGCCCCACAGCACCCAGACAAAGTTAATGTAGTTTAAAAGTGTCCTCTGCTGTTGCTGCATCCTGATGATGATGGGCTTGCAGATGAGCTGCACAGCTAAACTAACTATAATCTCCGGCTCAGGTTCAGCCAAAGACTCGGTCTGTGCCTTAAATGGAGACTCAAACTCGTTTATATTTAATAAACAAATTAAACTTGCTGTCTGCGTAGTTCTTTTTATAACTTTATATGCAGTTTTCATTCGGCACAGCCATAAAACGTTAATTAAAGCTGGAAATGTAATAAAAGCAAGAATGTGGTATCATAGTTGAAGAAATACGACCAGAGAGCAAGTTTTGAATGATAAAATAATATTCGTTTCATATGCACTAAGAAAAAAAAAACAATTATTCGTTTTACGAAATAAAATTCTAAATAAATATTACTTTATTATTAGACTGAAGTACAAATCAATTAATATAAAAATATAGGGACGGGGCAGATCAGTGGGACGGAGGCTACAGTCGGACGTAACCGACCGTAGGAGACCCTTTACTTTGAGTATATGTACATACAGACACAATCAGACGCACACACACTAAGCTACCCGCGTATGCAAGGCACACCACCCCCCCTCTGCATAGTGCGGAAAATTGTCCGTTCCATATTTTCGCTGTTTCTTATCCGATCGAGACAAAATTCCTAGCGTCGATAGAGAATATCATAAACTAGTTAAATACCAAATTACAAATCAATAGCTTTAAAACTGTGGCTACAGCAGCTTTTTGCGGTTTACGGGGGAAGGGGGGGAGGTATCCCAAATCTAAAACAAACTCGTGCTGCTTACTGATTAGGAGAACCTAAATACCGAATATGGTGTCTCTAGCTCTTATAGTTGCTGAGATCTAGGTGTTCATACAGACAGACAGACAGACAGACGGACAGACGGACAGACGGACGGACGGACATGGCTATATCGACTCGGCTTGTCGTCCTGATCAAGAATATATATACTTTGTGGGGTCTGCCACGCCTCCTTCTGGGTGTTACATACATTTCCTCTTTGCACTAAACTAATAGACCCTTTTTACTTTTTTAAAGTAAAGGGTCTAAATAGGCGCATTATATTTGTTAAGACAATTACAAATACGTTCATTACGTTCAAAATGTATTTTAAAATAAGAATGCTTGAAATCCAATTAAAGTGAAAACAAAAGTAAAATAATTATATTGAACACAATTTCTAAATTATTTAAATCTTCAAATTTCATGAAAATGGAAAATATCATTTTAGAACGCGCTCAAAATATAAATTCCGCTCTTGAATCAATAATTGAATGCCTCATTAAACTTCAGACACCGAAAACTTTAGGCTCACGTACGAAAACACTTTTTAGACCCTTTACTTTAAAAAAGTAAAAAGGGTCTATTAGTTTAGTGCAAAGAGGAAATGTGTGTAACACCCAGAAGAAGGCGTGGCAGACCCCACAAAGTATATATATTCTTGATCAGGACGACAAGCCGAGTCGATATAGCCATGTCCGTCTGTCCGTCTGTCTGTCTGTCTGTCTGTCCGTCTGTCCGTCTGTCTGTCCGTCCGTATGAACACCTAGATCTCAGCAACTATAAGAGCTAGAGACACCATATTCGGTACTTAGATTCCCCTATTTCGCGAGCAGCACGAGTTTGTTTTAGATTTTGGATACCTCCCCCCCTTCCCCCGTAAACCGCAAAAAGCTGCTGTAGCCACAGTTTTAAAGCTATTGACTTGTAATTTGGTACGTAACTAGCTTATGATATTCTCTATTGACCCTGTAAATTTCGTTTCGATCGGATAAGAAACAGCGAAAATATGGAACGGACAATTCGCCGCACTAGGCAGAGGGGGGGTGGTGTGCTTTGCATACGCGGGTAGCTTAGTGTGTGTGCGTCTGATTGTGTTTGTATGTACATATACTCAAAGTAAAGGGTCTCCTACGGTCGGTTACGTCCGACTGTAGCCTCCGTCCCACTGACCTGCCCCGTCCCTATATTTTCTCTCAGTGTGGTCACATAAGTGGAAAAGGCTAGAATTAAATATAGCAATGCAGAAATGAAAAAAATGTTTATGTTCAACTTAACACATCTGCTATATAGACGCATATGATCGTGATTATGACGAACTTGCAAATTATATTTTTAATACAAATCACAAATTTATGAGACTTTTTAGCCTTCTATGATTAACATTTACGAGTCTTTTATTTTATTAATATACATATAATAGAATAATATATTAAATGCAAACATAAATTATTTGGTCAATCTCCACTTTTAATACAGATACAGTTCGCTTCGCATTTAATTCATACATATTTTCAGCTGGCTTTAAAGCGCTTAATTGACTTACCGACTGAGATATTTGCATATAGTACTTGGCCTCTGGCATTACATAAGCCCGTAATATATGTACTTATGTGTGCCTGGGGCAGACACACCCACTTGCCACAAATTTCCCCGTCAGCAGCAAACAATTCTCAATTATCTTTTTGTGATTTCGGCAAAGTCATGTCTTAGTGCGAGCTCGCAAAAATACGAATATGTGGAATTTTATTATCCCCGCAAGGATGAGCGCCGCTGCACAGAGGCGCAATTATGATGCCGCCGCATTTTATTTATTTCAATTTACTTTCAGAATCCGACTCGCAAGCCAGCATATAAATAAAACAAAAGTAATGGCATAACACAATTCCTTTGCTGTCAGTTTGTTTATTCTATGCCTTCATTTAAGCTGCGCTTCTTTATGAATTTTAATGAACACTCTGCTTCGTTTGCTATGCTAAAAATATTTTACTACAAACGTCACAGCACATTTTGACACACAACTTGACTTGGCTTGGCTTGGCTTGGCTTGTTTTCTGCCATTTTTGTCACATGCAATTTTTCGTTTTGCAACACAAATTCTGCGCCAAACTCCGCGCATATGAAACTTGCCAACTTGCCAACTTGGCCAAGGTGCCAACTGGGTGGTTATTGTTAGCATTGCTAAATGTTCGTTAACGTGTCGCACAAATTTGTTGGCAAACAAATGTTGCATGCCACAGAGCGAGTTCTCTTCATAAATTCTATGGCAAAATATTTGCATCAGCCAAAAATAAAACATGTATATCTTTGTCAGTTTTGTTTTAGTTGCAGTTGCAAAAAGCATGAGGACAATTTATACATGTCGCTGCAAGTAAATTTATACACATTGCTTTGAAGTTATTATAGAACGCTTTAAACGGAATGGAATTTGCTATATTTGGCATTTCTAAAATGCACTATGTTTTTTATTCAGTTAAAGCCATATCAAAGTTCTTGACAAAAATGTCAAACTATAAAAAAGAATACCGCAAATTGTTCGGCTCTGACTTACGAAAGTATTTTAATTATAAAATACTTACACAGCAAGAATGTGCAACACTGTGTATTAAATTCTTCAACTGCTAATCGGAAGCATTAATAGAGTCAATATCCCGAGTGAGAGCTTAAAAAATGATGCAATTAATTTAATTAATATGACTGCCAAATATTTGCATACGAAATGTCAACAGCGCCATAAACAGCGCACAATTGGCCAATTGAGATGCTCGCAGCAAACACGGGGCGTATGATTAATGTGAAAATAAAAAATTGAGAGAACAACATAAAATAAAAATACACTTTGCAGCCGTTGAACTCGCCGTGACAGACGATGCATTGAAATACATAACAGCAACTTCGGGTACTCGGGGGATTTGGGTTAATAGGCAGCTCCTAGCCAGGACTACATAAAACAACAAAAAGCAAGATGGAAAAAACAAAAACACAGCAACAATGGCTTTGAATATGTTCAGGTGCAGCTGGGTCAGCTGAAGTAAGACGAATGAATCGAGGGGGACCAGGGGGACAAGGTGCTGAGGTGTACGTGTGAGCCTCACAAAAATAATGGCGCCGTTTGTTTTGTTTATTTGCATGTGTGTAGCATTCGCACCCTGTTCTCTGTTCTCGTTTCTTTTTATTATTTTTGCTACGGATGGACGGCAACGTCAAGTCAAAGGCAAATGCGAGTAGCAATATGCAGGCTGTGCTGTGTTGACGAGTTGAGCCGCTGCACAGTGGTCCATTTTGTCAAATGATAATGAAATGATAAATTAAAAGATACAATTTGTTTATATTGAGAACGTTCTTTAAAACTATATAACACCTATTTTAAAATATTTAAAAACTAAATGAAATGTTTTATTGGTAAAATTATTTATTAGCAAATGTAAATAATTAACATTTTCATATAATATTTCCCTTGTTAATATTGGTAGTAAAGTATGTGAGTAGTATGCCAATCATTAGGGCTATAATTAATTGGGGAATTTGTTGTTGTTGGGAATCCTAAAGACGCATTTGATTTTGAGACTTTAAATAATTTTTTTATATATTTTTATACCCTGTACCCATTGAAAAATGAGAAATACAGGGTTATTAACTTTTATTTTTTAACTTTTACTGTAACCATTTAGAATAACTTATTCGGTAGTATGTTCGATATTGATATCGGTGTCCATTATACTATGGAAATGTTGTTACACTTGCGACCTTTAGTGGCTGTCTCTAAACTTTAACTGATTTAATTCGTGCCAGATTGGCAGAATCGACCACTGTGCGGAACTGTGCGGAGGCAGATCAGAGCAAAGGGAATGCTGACACACTGAGCAGCAAAGCAGACAAAAGGAATACAACCTGAGCTCACCTGCAGTTGACAATAACAAGAAGGGAAAACAACAGACACGCACAAAGAGCATGATGCAAAATGCGAAACTCACTAAAGACAGACAGTAGCTGGTCAAAGGTAGAGCATAAGCTCCATGTGCCCAGCTGTGCCAGCTATCATATTCCAAGGGATTAGGCTGAGCTACTTAGCTCTTCTGGGCATGTGATACGTAACGCAGAAAAAAGGCTTAGAATAACTTATGCGGAACAACTGTCAAATGAGTTTAAAAAGCATTAGCACAAGTTGTGTTACATCTTGAATTGTTTAACTAGCATATTATATACCCTTTAAAAAGCTGAAATGCCAAGCACATTTCGCGCTGTAAGATGAGAAAATCATCCACCAGAATGGGCGAAGCGGATATAGAATACACTGTACCCTATATTTTTATAAAATATAAAATATCGAAGCGCAACAGCAATGCTTCTTCTTACCTTTTTGTCTGTACAATGCTTTAACATGCCTGCATTACTGTTTCTTAAATATCTTCTGTGTTTACTAACCGATATCAATGAGCTTATTTGGATAGACAAATGTGATGGTAGAGAAAACACATTATGAATATAAAGATTTTATGTTCAATATTAGCTTTGTTATTTGTGTACTACCGATAAGACCGTAAAGGGGGCGTAGCATCCAATAAAATAATACACTTCATTTGAATATTTCTACATTGCGAAAGTAGCTGCTCTTGCTTACGGTTTATAAACAGGCGGACAGGGCTAAATCGATTTAGCTAGTCGTTCTGATCAAGAATATATATGCTTTCTGACTGTTACATTCATTTGCACAAAGATATTAACCCTGTTTTCGCCATTTCATGGGTATAACAACATGTTGTGACCAGGCGAAAAACAATTCCAGCGACTCTGGCTCAAAACATAATGCTGACTGGCAAAGGATGCAGAGTTCCAGAGTCAGAGCCAAGCCATAAACTTAAGCAGCGTAAGGCAAAGAGGGGGCAGCAAGAGGATTATAAACGAAATGGGAAGCAGGATATGCTGAGTAGCAAAGGGCCGGAATACAAGTCCCCAACGTTGTGTTCACCTGGCGCTTTTATGAGCTGCAGCTGAAGCTCAGTAGGTGAACTCGGTTCTGTTCAAGTAAATTAAAGTGAAGCAAAAGCCACACACACTATATGTGTGTGTACAACAAGTGTATGTGGGTGTCTAATAAACGAGCCTGAATCGGTAGGAGTGTGTGAAAGGACCAAAAACCATCAACATTTAACTCGACCAACTTTAGCTGGTTTTCTGTGTGGTTTTCTGGCTGAGTTTGGCGGGGGTTCGCATCGGCCTGACTGTCAGCAGCTTAGAGAGCCAAGCGTATCACTGGGATTTTGGCATAGACTTTTGACTTTAGCTCTCTTTCTCTCGATTTACCTGTGCCACAGACGATAGTGTGCGTATGAGTGTGTGAATGAGTGTGTTTGAGTGTTTGCGAATAAATGCTCAGTTCAGCGTAAAGTTTACAGATAAGTCAAAAACAAGTGCAGCCGACTTAATGTGCCATTGACTTAACTTTCAACTTTAGTGCTGCTGACTCTTTTATCGCCTATTTAATACTGGCCTTAGTGTGTCTGCCTTTTATATATATAAAGTTTATATATGTTTCGCATTTTCTAATAATTTACAAGAGCTAGGTTCTCTTATGGAGCAATCAGATAAAGTACGCGCACAGCTTGCGTCTGTTTGTGGAAGTGATGCAGTAATTACTACGTCCGACTGTAGCATTCCGTCCGAACTAATTTGTTCCGATATAAAAAAAAAACTATTTTATAATGAATAACTGAGTTAGTCAAAACCAGAAAAGTTTTTATTTTAAACTTAGGTATAACTAAGACAATGTGAGCTTGTCTAAAATGAAGATGTATCTACATTTCATTTAACATATTTGTGTTTTGTCACACTTAAAACATAAACAACATTTCAAAGCATGTATTTTAAAGACACGTCTATCAAACTAACATAAAATTAAATTACATGTACAATTTGGAAACATTTAAATTCATGTCGCATGCCCAAAATGATATTACAATATTTATACAGACATTTTCTATATAAAACAGAGCTAGTCAAGCGTATAATGTGCCCGTAAACGTAACCCAAAAACACGGAAAAGGTGACATGTGAAATAAACATAATCAAATAAGCTGAAAAGCATCAGGCAAACAACTTGAGAACACACACATTTTGTCGTTCGGTGAAAATCAAATTTCAGTTTATATAACTCTTATTTCCACCCACTCTGCCGTCCTTCGCTCAAGCTGCTTGTTGTTGGCAATGACAGCTAAAGTTGGCCATAAAGGATTTACACGCATGCAAACAAGAGTCGGAGTAAAATATGTAAAATGCTACAGCCACATGTTCCGTAGGAGTATGAAGTAGGCCTCCGTAGTCACAAGGGTATGAGTTCGTATCGGGGTTTGTTTAAATTTGTTGTCGTTTTTTTTTTTTTTTTGTTTTTTTATTCTCTCCTTTGGCACACGTCTGTCACTGCCACTTGAACGCGCCCGTTTGACAGCCCAGGGGCTAAAGAGCAGGGAGCATGGAACAGGCGGCAGTGTGTCGGGGGCATCGGGGGCAGGGCATCCTTGTTAAACATTCGTCACTCCGGCTCAGTCGACACTCGCTGATGTGTTTATTATGTGCCCCTAATATATTTATGAGCGCGTTATAAACGCATTTCCATTTTATTTGTATGGCCTGCCTGCTGCTTTACCGTTTCTTCCCTCTGGCTTTCATCACTTCTGTGCTCTGTTCTCTTGTTGTGCGGCTATTATTTATGACAAAAAATAAAATACCCAAAGGTATTTTCGTTGCTTCTCTCGAAAAATTTGATTTCAAATTCATGCTGACATTGCAGTCGAGTCTTTTTTTGTTGTTGTTGTTGTTGTTTTATTTTGTTGCGCCACCTTGTCAAGTTTTCATTTATTTCGCTTTGCAAATATTTATCATACGCACTGTGGCCGCTTAAAAAATTTATGCAGAGCATGTGCATAATTTAAATGCTGCTTTGCCTATGAATTTTTATTTTTAAAATGCAACTAGAAGAGAAGGGAAAACGTTACTGAATATTTCTTTAAAAAATTAAAGCACACTTTTCAGCGCGCGTCAATATATAAACAAAAATACAAAAAATTGTCTAATATGCTTATCTATTCTATTCTATTCTAATAAACAATACTTAAATTTAGCATTTGCTTGACGTCTGTGCTGAATTCTCTGCACATGTTCTCGAATGCTTCAGTCCTACGTGTGTAATTATTAAAACACTGCAGACTGCAAAATGCAAAATGCTGAAAAAAAAAGCGTGTGCTATACAATCATAGTTAACAACAGCTAAGCAGCTCAGTTGCCGCCAGCCACAAGGCATCGTTGGCTGCGTCCATATGGCATTTGAATCACGTCTTGTTTTATGCCCTCACGCAACTGCAACTGCAGCTCAGACTCAGCTCTGGGCTCTGGGCTATAGATGTAGCTCTCTGGTTAGGGCTAGTGGGCGTTGCGCAGGGCATTTACTTAATTGGGGCTATAAGCTGTTAAATTCACACACACACGCGCACATGTCATATGGTATACTATAAGTTGGCACGGTATTGCAGCGGAAACATGAAAAATGAGGCAATAAAGCATGAGGTTGTCAGCACTGCACCATGGGGATTTTTATCGGTTTTTTGGCACTAATTAATATCTCAAGAACAAACACAAATTTTTAATTTATACTTTTGATTTGGATTTAAATTTTAAATAATATTTAATTTTAATTTCAAAATATTTCCAATTTCAAGCGTCTTAAAACTGACCACGAAAATCAAATTAGTTCGCAGGTTGATTTTCGATAAGACTGCTAGGTTTATTTACGTGGAGCGGAGCGCAATGTTAAGTTTAATGATATGTTACATAACAGTTTAATGTTATAATGCATTATTTCCGTCGTAAGAAAGTAATTTTATCGACTTTTAAAAATAGATTGATGGCAAAAAGAATGGTATTATTTCCCACAGTGCACTGTGAGTAGCGGGCAGGATACGCGAATATAAACACATATATGTTCTTATATTAAACTTATGTAAATATATTTGCACATGTAGGTATATAAACATGCATATACACAGCTTAATCAGCCTAATCCGGATATGCGCTGGCAATCTGGCACGGGACTTAATGCGAAGTATGCCTTAAAATGCCATAGTGCCAACCATGCAGTTGCATCAACTCTTATCAAACCGCGCTTGCAGCTTATAAAGACTGCATTTGTGTGGGTGTGTTGATGGCACAAATTAACAGCGATGCGTTGATTATATATGGTCTGTTGGAAGAGAGGAATATAGTCCCGCTGCCAGCATCGTCATCAGGATAATGGCCAGGGTTGTAGGGCGACAAAGTGCTGTCATTATTAGAAGTGCCATTGCCATCGGCATTTTCTCATTTTAATTGATTTAATCGGCTTTCATGCATGTGCATGTGTGAGTGTTGCTGTGTGTGTGTTAGGGTATGCCACGCCCACCCAAACCAATGGGCTGCTCATTAAAAATGCTTTGTTTTGTTGTTTGGTTTGGGGCATCCCTAACTCCCCTACAACTACCTCTTCCTGTAACATCGTTCATTTCCGCTCTATTGGCGTATAAACAATTTTTGCGCATTAATTGAATTGCTCTGTTTGTATGCGTGTGTGTGTGCGTATATGTAAGTGTGTGTGTGTGTGTGTGTGTGTGTGTGACATGTATAAGCCAAATTAATTGAAGCCTTGTTTCGCTCAGCTTCCTAGCAATACAACAGAGCTGAGCAAAAAAACCGTCACCGAATTTTACGCCCTTTGCTAGCGTTTACGATATTTATTTACTTATTTCTTGCTCTACTCCGTTCCTTTTTTGCTTTTTTGCTTTTGTTTACATACAACAAAAGCCATTGGCGCCCTAATGAAGGTTTAATTAGCAAACACAATCACACACAGTTTTAGAAGCCATTGCCATTCGCATGCTATTTTTATACTTGGCTCTCGCATGTGGAAGTAGTCTCTGTGCTCTGACTCAGCCACTAATTCCACTTTTAATTAGTTTATTTGGCACGTTCTGCGTGATTGATTGTTTAATGCAATTAGCAAACGCCTTGTTTAGCCAATTTTACATACATCCATCTCGGTTGGAAGTCACTACAAAAGGATTTCGGCTAAAAAGTATTGTATAAAACATACTTTTTGTATTTCACAATACAGTATAATTCGCTTAACTGCCCCGATGCTTAGCTGCATCGTCAAGATAACTGCCTTATTTTCTATTTTTTCTGCATTTATGGTCTCATTTGTATGAAATTAATTACGTTTGCTGCATTCAAGTTAGCTGCCTTTCGCACTTAAGTGCCTCGTTTCGGCAGAATTTAACTGTCTTATTCTATGAATATCATCCAACTTAACTGCGCCATCTAGGATTCGAATTTGGAGACAACAAATTTATGAGTTTTAATCATGTATCTTTTTTTGTGCATATGTCAACGCTTGCATCTCTTTGCGCATGTCCGTGCTATTTGTTAAGATCGTGCCATTTGTGTGCACAAATCATTCCTAAAGTGTAGTAAAGTGAAGCGCTTGGTTGGCTTAACTTTAAAAGAAAAACTCCAAACTGATGTCGACGCAGACGAAGAACCGGAATGCCACACTCTTAAAGAAGGGTTTTAGCCATTAAGCTGCTAAAGCGTCTTTGCATTCAAAAGAAATGCGAAGAATTTCTTCCAAGCCTTACATCCTTAGAGGACACATTTTTAAAAGAATCTGTATCGGCATCAGTGCAAACAAAAATTACAGAGTTTTTTTTAAGAAAAATAATACATATATGTAGTATGTAAAAATAAATATGTGTATAACAAATGTTATATAAGAACTACAAGCTTAATTCTTTCAATTTGCAATGTTATATAAAATTCATTTAAATGGATCAAATTCATTCTATTTTAGACAGTTTATAAAAATTACGTTAGCTGCCTTTTTAAGATAGCTGCCTCCAAAATCACTGCAATCGACTCGAGGCAGTTAAGCGAATTATACTGTATATTATTTTTAAATAAAAGTAATTGTAGTAAAATTTACTACTGGTAGTTATTAATATTCTCTGCAAATAAATGAAGACAGATTTTAAGTGCAAACTTTACTGAATTGCAAATTATTATATATCATACAAACTTCAAATATCGTTTTTTAAACCAATGAAAAGCTTTACTACATCATTTATTTGGTTTGTTTGTAAACTAACACTGTACTACAAAAGATATCTATTTTTAACCTTCTCCTTTTTTCATTAAAAAATCAAATTCGCCTTTACCTGCGTCTGCTTTCTCTGAACATTACTTTAGATTTATTTGCTCACAAATAATTCCATGAGCGTTTACTACATTTTCATTGTAAGTCTTTGCATTTGATGTAGCTATCTTGAAAAACATATATAAATACAAAAAAAAAGTTACGTATGTTGTTAGAAGAGTTGAGAGTTGAGCCAAAGTGAATTTTTGAACTGAATGTTTGCAATCTCTACGGCATATCCTAAGCCACATCAAAGTTAAAGCCTGTAAAACCTCAGAGAAACCTGCCTTAAAATATGCAGAAGGCAAAGCGAATCGTTAGCGCTCTAAGCACCCTGTATACATACATATATTGGGGGTATGCACGTGTATTGTGTGGGAGACTTAACCAACAAAACCACAGAAAATAACTGACAAACATTTTTTAGAAGTTTTTTTGTCCAATTTTTGTTTGGGTTCACACAAAATACACAAAACACAAAACCAAGAGGCGAAACAATTTTAAGCCTTTTGCCAAGCGGGTTGACAAATAAAACACCTGCCACAACAATGAGACGCGGTTGCAAAAATGCCAGAGTCTAGAGAGAGAGTAGAGGACGGGAACATCAGCTGGGGCTCATATGCGGTTAATAATTGCAAAAGCGAGTAGAACCGGATGCGGGCTTGGAAACTTGTCACTCATGTTGAAAAGTGCCGTGGGAACTATGCAACTATGAGGAGCATAAGAGTAAGAGCCAGAGGGGGAAAGCGAGCTCATAGTCGGCTGGACACAAAAGCATTTCAGATGTGCTCCAGTTTGGCAGCTTTTGCAGCTTTTCATCTGCGCCCTGCTGCGGGCTTATTGATGGCAACCTCGGCAATTTCATGGCCTGCTTGTTGTGCTAAATGGCCGCCGTTTAATCCGGCCACAGGCTCACCTCAGTGCTGGGCTTTTTATCTAAAATGTTTTTGCATGTCATAAAAAATATATATACGTACGTACAATATATTTTTGCACTTTTTTGTGTTTTATTGAAATTTGAGATTGAATTCTGTATAAATTGCACACACAGCAATCTATTAGCATTTCCGCAGTCATGCTGCACACTCATTCAGCTCTTTTGAAACTCGTGTTTTATTTTCTACAGGATCTACAATCGGAAATTGAAACCCATCGCGTTGTTTACGATCGTCTCGATGGCACCGGCCGCAAACTTTTGGGTTCGCTCACCTCACAAGAGGATGCGGTTATGCTGCAGCGTCGCCTGGATGAAATGAATCAACGTTGGAATAATTTAAAATCGAAAAGTATTGCAATCAGGTAAGTGCTTTTTACCTCAGACCTCTTGTTCCGCTTTCGCTTGCTTCGAGTGTTTTTTGTTTTTTTCTGTTTTTTTTTTTTTTTTTATGCATGAGTTTTGTGAATTTCCTCGTTGTTGATGTGGTTGTTATTGGTGAATGACGCTGATGATGTTGCTCCAGCCACATCCGAAAAAAAGTTTTGCAATTGCTTTTCGCCATTCGTAGTTTTCGACTTGTTATTGTTTACGCAGGGGTGCATAAATAAAATGTCTAAGCGAATGCGAAAAGCGGGTCAACGCGGCGTATGATAAATGTTTACGTTTAATTGAAACGAAAAATTCTGTGTAATTTATTTTATATTTATTTAATATTGCAAGCTATTTCAATTTTAATTAACTTTCTGTTTGTTACTATAAGCACTACTAAAATAATAAATTTGAGTAGTGTTTTAAAAATTTTAAGATTATAATTTCAATCGATTTTGGATACAATGAAATCGTTGGTTAAAAAAAGAATTGAAAATTTAAAAATAAATCAATTAATTAACTTTGATTTATTTATGAAAATTGAATTCATTTAAAATTTGTAATTTGTTAAAAATTGCATAAAATCCAACAAAAAATTTAAAAATTTAAAAATTGATTGGACATTTTTTTAATTGAATATTAGGATTTTTTAACTAGTGCAATAATCTTTCAATATAATTTTATTTGCTATTTGAATTTTGTTTATATTTAATGTTTTATTTCGTATTAAGCGCATTACGAGGAGCTTATATGTAAGTAGCTTTAAACCCGATTCAGCGTTCCCTCAATGCTTCAAGCTGATGCGTTAATTAAAGCAAATTCGATGTAATGGGCGAGGCAAGACAGTGGCAGAATGAATGGCGTAACGGCTGCCATTGCTGTCACTGGGTTAAGAGACTTTGTGTTGATGAAAATGCGAAAATAATAGTATAAACAAGCCAGTGAACCGGTCTCGCTTTCAGCATTCGGGGTGGCCCACAACACTTTACGCCTGGCCAGGCAAAAAGCCAAAGCCCGGCTGGCTGTAAGAGCCATGACATGGCATCGCCATCAAACGGCTTCAACGACCCCAATGAAAATCAATAAAAATGTAACGTGTGAAAAGTGCTCCACTGTGGCACAGTGGAGCATCGGCACTATGGGAAAATATACCCGATAGTGTGATATTAATATATATTTTGAAAGTGAAGCAAAAATGTTATATTTATTTTTTTTATTTGGTCAAACCGAATTTATTTAATAGAAAGTCATTAACTAATAAAAACGTTGCGTGCGCCCTTTGTGTACTGCAATAACGCTGTAATTATTCCGTAGATTTGTGAGTGTATATGTATGTATGTATTTGCGCTTTCAATTTTTTATTCATTATATACTTCCTGTTATAGACAGACCTAAGATATTTCACCCAACTGATCGGTTGCGTCTCTTTTGAACTCTACAATATTAACAATATTAATAGGCAGAATAGGTGTGTATTCAAAGGTATTTTAATAAGTCAATCTTCTTTTTTTTCTAGGGATAGAACGAATTGTGTCTACCATTAACACTTACAAACACTTAGTATTAACTGCACTAAACACATTTCATTTTAAAAATTTTACAAATATTGAATTTTTCACAATTCTATTTGTGTAAAAACTGCTTACGAAAATCAAATTTGTTGCCAGTTTGTGTTTTTCAACTGCTAGGTTTAACAGCTGCTAACTTAACAGTGAAACACAATGTTAGGTTAGCTTGTGTTTATCAACTGCTAAGCTTTACTGCTGCTAACTTAACAGTGGCACGCAATGTTAGGTTATGTCGTATGTTACCTAACTGTTTAGTGTTAATCAGATGTATTTCCGTCAAAAACCAGTAATAAAACGACCTTTAAAATGAATTTTGTTCCATAGTCCTGTGTTGTAATACGGAGTGTAGTCTCTGTGTGTCACTGTGGCCGATGTTGACGAAGACAGGGCCCCGGCAACAATGTGATGAAATCGAGTGCAAACAGCGTAGAGGGATTCTGCTGGCGCTGACCATGTTGGCTGCTGTATTTGTAATTTCCACATTTCATAAATAAAGCACGACAGCGTACACAAATATTGTGCGCTCGGTGATATTGATGCTGCCAGGCAGTGGGAAAAAGGGGCAAGCAGCTAGGGGAGTGCTTAAAATGAATAATGATGATGACAGGCGAAAAGCGAAAAGCGTTGAAAAACAAGCGGCCGCAAAATGAATATAAATGGCAATTATGTGGCCCAGACCAATGGCTATTGGGGGAAGCGTGGGGACAACGCTGCGTATGCGCGACATTATTTGATGTGCCCGTTTTTTTGCTGTTTGGAGCGCTTTTCAATTAGGCCACAAGAGCTAACGAATGACACCTTAAGTGTGCTTCAAAATACTTCAACTTCGTCTCAGCAGCAACGGCATTTATTTGTTGCTTTTGTTGGAGTTGGCAAGCTGCGACGATTATTCTTTGTCAGTGGCGCGACGCTTTCTGTTTACGTTCAATGTTTGGCGTTTTGGCATATTTCCGTTAGCCAAGTTTGGCCACTTCCGCCCTTGTTGTTGTTCTTCCTCTCAGACTTGCAGTTGGCCAGCAGCCATTGTTATTGTTGTTATTGTTGGTACGCCTTCTGTTTGCCTTGGCTTTAGCAGTTGTTGTTTGTTTTCTTTGCTTGTGTTTGTATTGGAGTGCTGTAGTCGAAGATTTGCTAGCTTATAAATTCCAGCGAAATATTTTCGGACAGCACTCGAAAAGTTTTTTCTTATGCTTCCCGTTTGTATTAGCTACCGCTTTTGGGTCATTTATGTGCGAAGTTCTTGGCTTTGAACTTTTGTCGTTGCGCTTCTCAAACTTTCAACTCGCCGTAAGATGAGCGCTTATTTTCTGGCATCTACAGGTGTTCCAGCTACAGAATTCCTTCCATCCCCAGCTGCTGATGCCTGTTTGAGTTGGGCGAAGATTGATGAACCCATTTTGTTATAAAAACCACATGTGGTTGTGCCTGCCTACTGGATCTTTGTCATATTTAGCCACCCTGTGTATGTGTTTGGATTGTCTTAAATTACATTTGGGACAAGCAGCACACCTTTTGTGGGTTTTGTTGAACTGGAATATGTAGTCCCAACTCTGGCAGACAGTTGAAATGATGAATCTAATGGGAAGTTCCGCGTATTCAATCAATGTATTAAAACTGAATGTTGTTAAAAATGTAACTGTCATATACAAAACAAAATAAATATTCAAAATAAATAATATAATAATAAAACTGCATTATATTAATTTATATAATTTTTTCATTTGTTATTGTTTATTATTATTATAAGCAATATACATAATTCTTTCCGCAAAATATAATTTTATTTTATTTTTTTTTTTATTTATTGTTATGGTAGATAATAATGATCCCTTTTAATTACTAAAATGACGGAACTTATGTAAATAGATTTGTTTATCTAAAATAGGGTCATTCTATTTATGTTTGTTGTGGAAATAAGGGACGTATACTCCTACCTACATTCTAAAAGTGGTTGCTCGAGCTTTTATAGTTTCCCAAATCTCAACGTCGATCTTATTATCATAGGTTTTCACAAAGTTAATAACCCTGCTTTTACCCATTGTACGGTTAAACGGTATAAAGGTTTTTAAACTTTATACACTCGATTTAAAATGTAACTTTTAAATAAAAGAAAAACTTGTGCTCGTCTGCACACATTGGAGAATATAATTTCCCTCTACAAATGAGTTTTCTTTTGGAAGCCTTAGAACCTTATACTTTGTACTGAAATTGTGCCGTTTGTGTCCATGTCATTTGCCCAGCTCAATTTGCTGGCTGCACTAATTGTGTCTGGCAAAGTCAACGACAGAAGCTGGCAAAAAAATGAAACGAAAATAATAATAAAGGAAAATCTGACAAGACATAGCCATAAACGAGGCAAATGAGAGCAACAGACAAATCTTAAGTGAAAAGGCAGCACAAAGCAGAGCTAAAATATTTGAATACATCTTATTTCCGAGCATATTTCCGACAAAAGCTATTTCTGTTATAATGCTTACATGCCAAAAAACGAAAGTGTGAAGTGTGAAGAGAGTATGCTGTCCAACCCATGCATAGGCTCAGAGGTGGGGCCTTCAATCCCATACCACTTCCAAGCCTTAATTACAAGAAAAATAATAAAGAAAACAAGCCAAGGAATTTCCAACTAAGATAAACAGACAAAAGGCACAGAGCACCAGGCAATGGGCACTCAGACAACCCTAGATGACTATTGTTATTACAGCCAGTAGAGCGGAGGACGGAGGGTGAGGGCAAGGCATGCAGATTGCTCAGATTTTTTCTTGCCTTTTCTTCTTGTGCCTCATTTTTGTTGCCCCACACAAAATGGGGCGAAAAATATGTTCGGCGATATGGACCGTACCGGATGCTCTTTTGGCCAAATAAAATGAAAATAAAATGCCAGAGCGTTTCACAATTACAGCGACGGCTAAAAATTTAGCATAGACGACAGCCACTTGGGTCGGGTCGTCATCTGCCCTCAGGCTAAGGAGGGTCTATTAGAATTCTCTGCCCCCACAAAAACTCAGGAAGTAGACATATTGTCGCTGACATTTTGCGGTCGTTGGGTTGTCGTTGGGCTCCTTGATAATCAACACAGCTGTTTGTCCGCTCTAAAGTGCAAATTAAATTTAATAATAATATTACGACCAAAGTATGGCGTTTATATTACTTGCCTCTAACTCGAACCATTCTTGGCTCCTTCCCTTTACAGAAATCGCCTGGAATCAAATTCGGAGCATTGGAATGCCCTGCTCTTGTCCCTGCGTGAGCTAACCGAATGGGTCATCCGGAAGGATACTGAACTGAGCACCCTAGGGCTGGGACCAGTACGCGGCGATGCGGCCAGTCTGCAAAAGCAATTGGTAAGTTGAGATTTATAGAATGAATGTCATGGAAATCACGTTCACGAATTTAAAAGGCAAAGAACTGAGTGATTAAAATTTGTGCGATTTGAGGGCTAACTGCTTTTACATAAATACACAAATAAGGAAGCCTTTTATGCACCATATCTTTCTTTATTGTGGATTGATTTTGATAGAATTTACAGAATTGTTAGATATTATTAATCTAATGATACCAATTGGGCGTTGTAAATGGGATTTCAAATAAACTTGGTCTACGTACCTACGTGTTCATATAAATCAATTTCAATTATTTGTTAGCACATTGCTCTAACTAGTCGCATTAGTATAAGGTGTAGTACTTGCAATTATTATAAGCCGGCTTGAAATGCTCACTCATTATGAGCTCTACTGAGACTGCCCGTTGCTGATGCTGTTCCTTTTTTTGTTTTGTGCTGCCAACGACCCAATTTCAGGCATTTGCAAAAGCCTCTCCGACTGCACCTCAATTTGCTCTGGCCAACTAATTGTGTGGAAGGCTTTTGGGCACATAGAAGTGCGGGCGTTGGCTGTGTGGAGCACAGCACTGGCATTTTTAGTGCCATTTTCTGGCACAATTTGTAATTTTGCGCTTCTGTGTGCGTGAGCCTGTCTGTGTGTGTCTGCGAGTGTAGGGTCTCCGTGATTTAATGGCGCATAAAGTGGTTGGCAAGCCCATTTTGTGTGTGTGCCAGGCAGCCCTATACGTTTCAAGCTCAGCCAAATATTTCGCCATAATTATATATCAGACAATTCGCTTGAATGTTTTTTGCCAGAAATCAAGCCGATAATTTGATTAAATCATTTATATACACAATATAAATTTGGCATATGGCAGCTTATCAATTACAGGGCAATTTTATATATACGTTATTTGATTATTTGAAATTTTCATATATCTAAACATTGGTTGATTTGGTTGCCACATAGATTGCGAAATGCACAATAATTGTAATTATTCGAGGCATGCGTTTGATATAAAATGCTCTGTCCAACGCTACGTATGCGTGATATGGCAATTTCAATATGCATTTGGCAAACACAACAGCAATAACACTTTGTAATGATTGCTCTGCCGATTAGTCACAAATATATTTGACTGTTTAACACAAATCGTAATCTGCTTAATGTAAAACAAATAGCAGCTTTGAGTTATTAGTTTTCCATAATTGTCGAATATTTATGCAAATTTTCCTCAGTTGTTAAAGCTTTTAATTTCAGTTGGCTTTGCACAAAATTCCTGCTGGGCAGCTTCATGTGCACTTGGGCTGCTTTGCTAATTTGGTTTTGGTATTTGCGAATGGCTTATCATTGCGATTCCAGGCATACTTCACATGCATATATCGTAGGCTGGAGTCAGAGTCCTAGTATTAGTCCTCGTATCCCTTTCATAATTCACAAGCTGTGCTGCGTCAATGTTTTTTATAGCCTCATAATAAATGTGCCATGTAAGTACATTGCATTCGTTCCATTTCGTTTTTTATATGCCAAGTCACTCGAGTAGCCATTGCCATTGCTAACATAAGCAGTGGGAATTGGGTGTACGATGTTTGGCCTATAGAACGAGTATCTCAACAGCCAAACTTGACCGAGTTGCGTTCGTCTGAATTGAAAGTCTCCAGCACTCGCCGTCGAATTCTTAAATAATTGTTAAATGATGCTTGTTATGTCAAAAACATTCGCACATACTGCGCCTACATACATGTATGTGTATGTGCCGGAAATCACTTAAGCGCTTGGCGAAGGCAAGGAAAAAGTACCCAGCTCTGGGCCGAGCAGGTTGAAAATGCTGAAACACTGTCTAACACAGCGTGCGCCACTTGAATTTCACTTACCCCCAACAAATCCATGGACATATATTACATAGTCGGCCCCCTGCTATGCGCAAGTGGGAAGAATAAGAGGCAACTTTCACCCTTGAAGCTAGACTTAGCAGGCTCCACACTCAGAATCTATTGCCTGCCACTAAGTTACGGTCTGCCGGACATTTACATTTGGGCTTGTGGTGTGTATGTGAGTGTATAAAGCTTACATATCCTTCAGAAATGTGAGAAGGGGTCTATTAAGTCAGTGCAACTGGGAAATTTGTGAATACCCTTTAAAGTGTTTGGGACGACAAGCTGAGTCGATATATATATCCGTACGTCCTTCCATTTGTATTAACTCGTAGATCGCACAAGTCATAAGGGCTACAGACACCATATATAATATTCAGCTTCGTCTTTAGCAGTAATTAGATCCAGGTTTTTTTAATTTTCATGTCTCATCCGTTTTGCCCGTTAACAACAAAAAACACAGCAGCAACGATTTTACTGCCACAATCTTGCAATTTGAGAAATACTCAACTTTGTGACTTGAGCTAAGATCGCCTAAGAAACAGCAAAGATATTCAACAGATAATTTGCTCGATTTAAGAGGGGATATATAGCATGTATACGCTTAGTGTATAATACATAAAGTGTACAGGGTCGCCTAGTGTCGATTACGTCTGACTGTAGCCTTCCGTCCGTTTTTTATATTTTTCTTGCAATGTGTTGGACTGAAATTGTGCCGTTGGCAAACTGTAAAAAAGTTGAACTTGTATTTCGAATTGCCTTTTATTTGTTGCTTTGTTGCATTTCTCTTATGCCACGCTAAATGCATTAAACACGAAATTTATTGTAAGTTAACGGACGGCTCACGCTTGGTAAGCGGCATTCTATGATATTTTATTGGACAACACTTGAATGCCTTTTCATTTGAAAACCCATTGGAGTAGCCAAAGAGCCAAATAGTTGCAATTCTTTGCTCAACTGCAAAATAAATAAACCCCTGACAGCTTCCTATATTTACTATTTAACGAAAGACAAAAACGATTTCATACTCATTTCGGTATTAACTGTTTTTATTTTTGTTTTCTTTATGTTTTGCAGGATGATCATAAAGCATTCCGACGTCAGTTGGAGGATAAACGCCCAATTGTTGAGAGCAATTTAACGAGCGGTCGTCAGTATATTGCCAATGAAGCGCCCGTTTCGGATACCAGCGACACGGAGGGTAAGTTTTACGAGAACTATCGTATAATTTATATACCATAAAAGTGTACCAACATTATATATTATGGCAACTACTAAAGGCATCAGCGTTTTGACCGCAAAAACAACAATACACTTTTTTTCAGCTATTTGAAGTTGACTGGACATTAAAAAACTCGATTTAATGTTCGACTTTTTGTGCAGTTTTAGATTTTCTCTCTCTGTAAATTTTACAATTTGTTTGGGGAAAATCTCGAAATCAAAATACAAACAACACTTAAGATCTCGATTGTGCTCTGCCGGCGGTAAAGGATTTAGTAAAGCTGACCAAGCTGGCGCCCACACATACACACACACTCACACTTACTGTCTTTTATTTAGTCACACACACAATCACACCGTCGATACGTGAATTGAAAAGCAGCCACAGAGCATTTGCCGCACGTGAGACGCCTAAAAGTAGGGACAACTGTTAGTACGGCTATTGCGGAATTTCCAATTGATTTTGTTGTTTTGCTTTTTTTGGTTTCGCTCTTTGCGATACCCTGTAAACATTATCAACGCGCCTCTTGAATCAGTTTGCAAACTTAACTATTTCACGCCAAATATTGGCTATTTTTAGTAGGCGAAATCGTTAAACCAACCATTTCGGCAGCAGCCTGTTATTCCTGCTATGCAAAGTTTATTTGGTTTTTATCATATTTCTCATAAAGCGGAAACACTTTCGTACAGCAAGTAAGTAAGTATTTTAAAATCGATAATGGCAATTCGAAAATAGGCCCATTGATGATTTCGATTCACGAATCGACAGACATTTAAAACATCAATCTCCGCTAGCTATTTAGGATTTAACGTTCTAAAACTATGTCTCCATTTTTGTGCCTTATTATTAAGGGAATGAGTTGAAGGATTGGTAACAAGAAAGCATACCTAAGTACCGAGTTTAAAGTTGACCCAAGTGAAGAAATATTAACTATAATACTACTATGTTATTTTATATAACAAATATAATATTTTCTAGTCAAAATCTACGTTAAGAAACATAGCTATTTTGACTTATTTGGTTGGCCCTTTCTGCTATAATTGATGACCGATACAACACTGATTTGATTAAATAAAAATCTGCTAGCGTAACTTATAGTCCATCACTTTCGACTGCATCTTCACTCGCTTGTTTTGTATTGGACAGAGCTTAGTACTTTTTAACTACAACCAACAATTTAGCAAATGACTATGTGGGCAGTGGGTATGGTTGAGTTTTTATTTTGGTGTATGGTATTTGGTATTCGGTATTCACACAAGGGGCCATTGCCACGCCCCCTCAGGCGGGCACTGCTGCCCAACAGAAGGCGTCAACGATAATTGCGACCAGAGCAATTAGTGGGATTAGTACGCTATTAGTGCCAACTATCAACAGTCTATCTGTGTGTCTGCGTCTGTGTTTGTGTTTGAATCTGTGTGTCAAGTGTATTTGTGTGGCTTTTGGCTCTGTGCTGTGATTTGGCAAATGGTTTGTTTATTTGGCAGCACGCTTTAATGTTTATTGGAGTAAAGTATTATGAGCTCTAGAAAAGCATTCGTTATTTCATATTAAACTAAAATTAAATTTCTTAGACCAAAAAAAATACAAAAGATTCTATTAGTGTAAGCGGGAAATGTGTGTGACAAGCAGAAGAAGGCATGGCAGACCCCACAAAGTATCTATAAGTTTGATCAGGACGATTAGTTCATGTCCGTCTGTATCGAGATATAGATCTCGCAAGCTATGAAATCT